>AWWV01009136.1:0-76790 GCA_001974805.1 Corchorus capsularis
AAAAAAAAAAAAAAAAAAAAAAGGAATAGTGGTACATTGATTTGATCCTCATGTTTCGGCTTTCATCACTTTCCAAAGGCAATAAAAAGAAGGAGACAAACAGGTTAGTGGCCTACAGATGAAATCAAATGGAAAGCAAAGCATTTAGAAGTGTTGAATTTTGTCCCATTGAGACTGAGAGCCATTAGCGGGAGAGCACTATCAACCCCAAATAACCAAAAAGAAAAACACAATACAAACACTTTGAAACTCCTAGCACTAGTTTTTAATCTTAATCATTTTATTAAGATTAAAAAAAGTTCAATTAATCATCTTTAAGGAGACCGTATGTTGGCAATGATGTTGTTTTTTTAAACCAAGGTGATTGACTAATTAGTATATTATTATTATTATTATAATTAAAACCACCATTTTCAGCAACAATCCTAAAGTTTGTCGACAACTAAAATCATAGTAGTAAGTTTTACAAAAGATGATGTACATATATATATGTAATATAACAATTATGTTTTGGGTTTTAATCTTCTTCTTTTTTTCCAAAATAAAATTCATAGAAAAAAATAGTTTCTAATAATTACTATATATACACAGACATTGTGATGAATTGTGATATTTTTGGAGAATGTTGAAAGCATGTTTTGGGAGGAATTGGTGAAGTCACTAAAAGAGGACTGCTCAAAGTGGTATATGCTATTCATTTTGGATGCTTATTACAAAATGATTTTCTTTTCTTTTTCTTTGATTTTTCCACCATTAATTATCCAATAGATTGGTATTTCATTGCATTGTACGGCCATGAAAGGTGCTTTTTTATATAGCAGAAGATAAAATGGAAAGAATTCATGCACACAAAAAAAGAAGAAGAATAACTTAATAAGTAGTATTAATGGATATAATTTACCAAAAAAAGAAGAAGAAATTTAGAAAAAAGTAGTGAATGAATATGAATTAGTTCATGCATTTTCCTTCCCAAATATGCTTTTGGAGGAGATGGTGGCAGTCATATCACACCACATTCTCTGAACTACCTTCAAAGGCATAACCTGTCTCTCTTTTCCATCTTTTACTTTTTCCCACTAATCCCTATCTTACTCTTAAATTCCATGTTTGGATGCCACAGCTTTTAATTAGGAAAATGCATTGTCTGGGCCTTCTTTCTATATGCAATTCCACTATCTTATAACTATAAATTGTTTTGTGTCAATATCTAACAATAATGAGAATTTTTTTTTGGCCATAATGAGAAGCTTATATTATTGTTTGAAGATAAATTTTCTTTTCATTTCTTTACCCATTTTTACCCTAGCTAATGGCAATATATGGTATTTTATATTCCTAGAAAGAAATGCAAGTTGAGCTTGGTTTTGGTTGGTACCACTAATACCATCTTATTAGTAATAGCTAATGCTGACTTTTGACAACAAAAAGTATGTACTAAATTCGATTATTAATCATGATTTTTGATTTACTACTACTATCTTTCCAACCAATTGGAACTGCATTTTTTTTTTCAATTTTTTTTTATGAAACAAAAAAGGCCTTTTGAGGGTTTGAAAGGTTAGTATGTAACATGACAGCAACCTTTCTCTTTTCACATCCAAAATCCTAATAATGGTAAAATAAATGATATATTGTTATGTTAGACTAAAACTACCAAGTGAATTTCCTTCAAGAAAGTTTTTAGTTTCCCGGTACTAATATAAGCATTAGACTATAAATTTATGTTGGTCAAGTCCAAGCAATTAGTGGAAGAATTGGGCATAAAAGTTGAGAGGTGGCAGACGGAGGTTTGCTACCAAAAGAATTGATCCTATGTAGTATCATTAATGTGCCAATACTATCAAGTAACAAGTCAAAGAGGCCAGGCCACTACTAAAGAGAGAGAGTGGCTAGCTTTGTGATTTGTTAATTAATGGCCTAATGGGAATCTACAACTTTCAACCATAGTAGTATTATGAGAGGAGGAATGAGGATTAAGATTTTAAGCACAAGACAAGATAAACAAACAAAAAGAGAGTTTGGAATTACTAGAAATTTACAAATAGGGCAAAAAGAAAAAGGCCGGCCGGCAGCCCACTTTAGAATTCTATTTGAAACATGTATCAAATTTCGAGGCAAG
This sequence comes from Corchorus capsularis, assembly GCA_001974805.1. Lineage (NCBI taxonomy): Eukaryota > Viridiplantae > Streptophyta > Magnoliopsida > Malvales > Malvaceae > Corchorus > Corchorus capsularis. The sequence continues at coordinate 2,120 of AWWV01009136.1, forward strand.
CCCAGATATAAATTGCCTTTTTGACATCAGCCCAAAATTGGTATGTACGTATATAGCATGTATTATATGTATGCTTGGAGAGCTTCCCGTCCAACGCGGCTTGATTTTCAAAAGCCCAAATTGATTGATTGTGATATACATTTACTACTTTACTAAGCAACGGTTTATAAAAAAAGATGTATAACCAAAGGGAAACGCAAAACAGACTTGTATGAATGCATGATAGTAGTATTTAACAATTGACGGCTACAAACTTGGCAACAATAAGAAAGATTCAACAATGATGCAATGCAGGATGTAATGCTCCCAATAGCATGCAGTATGTAAATGTAATTTTAACTCTTGACCTCATCAAACCTAAACTACCAAATACAAAAAGATGCGGCAGCAGGGAATAAAATGCAACCTGGCTTGCCCATGTATACTTAAGCAGTAATATGCAGACTTCAAACTACAAAAGAAAAGGAAAAGAAAAAAAAGAGGGTGAGGAAAACTGGGAATCAAAACTAGGTGATGGAAGGACAACGGCGAAATGCAGCACTAAACTTTGAACCAGATCCTCAGTTATCCATTCCACCAACCTCAAAATTAACTTTGGAGAAAACCATGCTGAGGCAAAAATGACTTTTTTTTTTTCTCTTTCGAGCCTTGACACATGGGGCGTATACAAACAACAAGCAACCAGGGTACCTGACTAATCGACCTCTCTCCTCCGTAATGTCACTGTAACCGACTCCTTCCCTACTTCAATCTGTCAGGACCAATGATTCTATTCTCTGCTCAGTTTCATGGTTCATCAACTTCTCTATAACCATCCCGATCCACTACCTCCATGACAATATGACCCCATGATGATGATGATGATGCAAGATAATGACAACTTGAAGACCAATTACTTAACTTCTGTTGTCTGACAATGGCGATGACTTTGACACATGCAAATCCCAGACCCTCAACTCAACACACCCAAATGCATGGACTTCCAAAACGAAAATAAACAAGCTGAACGGCAACACCGTCAAACAGAAATAGCACGACCAATGGCCAACTTGGCCCATTCAGCAGATTCTTTAATCATATGGTCTTCTGAAGACAAGCATTCATTTAAAAAGTCTTTGCTTGAGAGAGATTGCTGTATCAGAGAACCAGCATGACTTCCCAAAGTATCTGCTAGATCTCCAAGGACACCAATAGCAGTCTTCATGACCACATCATCCCTATTGGAAAACAAGCAAAACAAAAGAATGTTAATAACCACTCATAATATTCAAAACATGCTAGCTATTCTGGAGAGTAAAATTAAAGAGAGTATAATATCAATAAAACTTACATGTCTTTCTCCATGTATATCCCATCTAAGAATTGGAGGATGTGCGGTGCATAAGGGATTAAGAGCTGGGTTTTTGGAGAGTTCTTAAACCCTTGGAAAATCCCAGAATATGCCTCTAGAATTCCATTCCTCAAGGAATTTGTGTACTCTGTCATTTCATCATCACCGGCTGTATGGGTAGACAATTCAGCTGCTCTCTGAAGAGCAGACATAGCCCACATTAAATACTTCTCAAAATACTCTCCCACCGCCAATGCAATGTCACCAAAGCATGAAAATATTGGAGGCTTCACAGAGCGATGCAACTGATTGCTTGATAAGTTCTTGAGAAGTTGAGTCATAATACCATCACAGTATGGCACAATTTTATCCTCCAATGCTCGGGAAATATCACCCACAACCCCAACCGTGACAGCACAGACTTGATACTCTTCAAAATTCTGAAGACCCATTTCCAAATACCTATAAAACTCTGGCATGTACTTTGCAAAATCTGGTCCTGTTGTGTAAGCAAGAGCTCCAATTGCAAGCATGGCCTCCTCATGTACAGTTGCACTCCTACAAGCAAATACCCTAAGGAAAAGCCCCATTATCTGATCCGCATACTGCATGAAAACATACTTGGTCGGTTCTGAAGAACCAAGCTTCTGAATGATGACCTGTAAACACCCGCAAAGAAGTCCTTGAAAATCACTTTGCTTCTCCCTTTCATCAGACGACAGTTTCTGCCCCTCGAGAGTGTTATGAAGCTCCAACATGATGACAGGCACCAATTGCAACACTAACGGAGCTGTCTCATCCGTTGAACACCTCACAACTTCATTCAATGTCTCATAGGCAGCAGTCCTCAGCCGGGATTCCCCAGCATCTTCTCGGTGAGTGACAGTGAGAAGGGACTGGACAATTTCCTGGAAAAAAGGAGTTAAAGGAGATGAAGGACCCACATCCTCATAACCTTGAGCAAGAAAGTAGAGAGCACCACAGGCCTTCTCAGCAACATTTGGAGTGTCCTTCATACTCTGAAGCAGAACTGTGACTATCTGCTGGCAATTTGCTGGAGTTATGATGGGTGAAGCAGTAGCTGAACCATGAAGAAATTCGAAGATTCGTCCAAGGGTCCAAGCAGTAGTGTCTTTGACATGGCTGTTGGGGTCCTTTGTCAATGCACTGAGCATGAAAGATAAGGCAACATTTACAAGAGGTATTAACTTTTCAGGAGAAGGGCCCTCCAATATCGAGCCAAAGGCATAGGTTGCCGCCTCCCTCTGTCTCCAATCTGGTTTTGCTATATTCTCCTCAACAAATGGCACAACAAGAGGAACAATATCATCTCCAACAGTCCGTGCAACCAAACCAAGACAGGTTCCCCCAGCCATTGCAATATTCCAAGCGCCTTCTTCCTGATCCTGATCCTCCTCCTGCTTCAAGAGAGTCTCTAACAGCATAGGAACAAGTGCGGGGAGCGCTTGCTTGATAAAGTAAAAGCAAGGAATATCAGAGTCTCCAGAGAAATCACCTCCATATTCTTCCAAAATATCTATCTCCTCATCACATATTGAACTCCAGAACTCGACGGCTTGAAGGGCGACAGGTTCTTCATCTTCCTTCACAGCCTTTGATGTGATGTTAAAGATGTCCTGGATATAAGGAGCTAGTTTGTCATAGTAAGTTGATGAAATAGAGACCAAACACTCAAAAGCTGCTTGTCTAATCCTCACTTCTGGGGACAGCGTTGCCTCACAGACAACTCTCATTATATAATCACGCTCCATGTCATTGCTGAAATTCGCCTGAGCAAATCCAAGAGCATTGTACAGTGCTCTTGTAGCAGCAAGCCTCACATCAGTGTTTCCTTCCGATCCACTCATACCTTGAACTACAGCAGTAAGTATTTTATTTACTTGATCTTGATCGATAACATCAGGGGAGACCTCCTCACACAAATATCCAAGAGTCTCCAAAGTGGCTTGCTTAGCATGAGCCGGTAGCTGATGAATATTTGATAAAAGGGAACCTATCAACTCGGGCCACTGTTTTTGTGGCAACTCAATGCCAGCAACCTTGGCAACGACTTGAGATGCAGTTGACCTAGCATCAGAAACTGGAGAAGACAGAATCTTCAATAAGCATGCCTTAATTTGGCTCTTTGCATTGGCATCCAACGACAACCATCTTTGAACAAGCTCAAATTTCCTGTGCTGTTCCTTAGCATCCAATGCATTCTTAAGTATCAAACCCGCTAATTTACGCGTTTCAACAGGCTTCTCCTCATTTGCTAACTCTCCAGAAAGCGACAGCAAAAAACTGGGAAGGTTCTGCTCCTGGAATTGTTTCAAGTTTTCTTCAGCATTTGTCCGCAAAGCTCCATCAATCGATTGTGCATTCAAAAGCACCTGTGTAACTTCCATTGCCCTAATATTTCTGAACAAATACAAACAATATAATCAATTAGATGCTCACAGAATTCAATCGCTAAATACAGTATAGTACAAATATTTCATCACCTCAATTTCTAATACACATAAACCACACCCAAAAGAACAAGGAAAACATAACTACATAAGGAAGAAACACATCCAAATGACAGAAAAAAATGGTCCCATAAAAATTCGTAGAGACCCGTAAACAGTAACAACAAAACAAATATATGCAGCTAATACATCAAATTGATCCATCAAAACCCTATTGTAACCTATGCTTCGATGCTTAGCAAGTGATAGGTACACTTAAATTTTTGGGATCCAGTGTGTCAATTCGACATTAAAAAACTCAGACGTTAAAACAGAATAAGTAAATACTAAATGAAAAGAATCATAGATCAAGTTAGATTGAAATTAAATACAATAATACCAAGTAGAATTTCGATTATTCAAGTATTTACAAAACGAAATCTAATAAACCAATTAGTAAGACAAACAAACAAAACCTAAGATTATAAACCAAAAAGGAAGCGGAAACAGATCAACGCATTCGAAATCCAACATAACTAACGAAACCCTAATTACAAACTGAAAAATGAACTTCCAGTGTGGAGTTGGACAAAATTACCTATAAAACTGACGAAATTCGATGCAGACTTAGCTTCACCTTCCACCGATCGAGAAGATCGAAAGCGGCTGAACTAAACGAAACCCTAACAATTGGAGAGAGGAAAAGAAACAAAAACAAAAGAAAAAGAAAAAAATGAAAGGAAAAAGGGGAAAAAAGAAGAAGCGGATTTGAAGCTGGACTCAAATAATTTATACAAAACTATATATTTTTTAAAATATATTTCTTTTTAAATACTAGTGTTAATAATAATTTCCTTGGCTGTTATTGGCTGGTACGCATTCCACAGGGTGTTCATAGGGCCCCACTCCTAAAGTTGACCGACTTTTTTATAGGGATAATTTGGTAATTTGGATAGTAATATAGGAAAAAGGTCAGCCTAGTTGACGGTCCAGGTTGCCTTAATAAGGAATTAGGTTGACATTAAGCATCTTGATCGAACGGTTGTCAATTAGAGTAAAGCAGGTGGATTATTTTATTTTACATTGAATTATTTGGTTTTGTACAGTTGGTTTTAGACTTTAGTTACTTCATCAGAAATTCAAAACGAAGTACCCATTAATTTTCTGGCCTAAGCAGACCAAGTACTGTTAAAAGCAGCAAGTTCAGTCCATTCATGGCCCAACCTTTTTATTGAAAAGACCAAAATAAAATCACCAAATCTAGTTTCAAAAATACAAAATCTAGTTGATAATAATAATACTCCTAGACTCCTAGTTTCTTTCCCTTATTTGTTTTTTTTTTTTTTTGGTAACAGCCCTTATTTGTTTTGAACTTAGGATACTTGAAATTTTCATTTTTGGTAAGTCCAATTTTAAGGGAAATATAAATATTTGTTGTGGTATAAACTTAATTAATCTTGGCGCCAAAAAAAACTTAATTAATCTAATGGAGTGGTGTGATTTCTCTATCACTTTTTTCTTTGTTGGTATACTCATTTATATTTTTACATAATAATAATTGGCTACCCTCCTATAGAGATATTTTTACATGATAACTAAATAATAGTTTTTTTTTTCAGACCGGACTCGAACTCAATTCTTAAGGATGAAAAGCAAGCATCCAACCATCAGAACAAGAGGAGCAGGTGCTAATTTAAATCCTTGTACTAGCAATGTCCATAAGCATCTTAATACAAAAGCGGCAAAAGATTTTATGGGGGATTGGTCTAGTAGCACAATTGTTACTTGACAAGAGCCTTGTGCTAAATTTGTCAAGAAGTCGACACATCTATTTCTTTTCCTAAAAATGTAACAAATTAATCTTATCCATCCTTCATTAATGAGTGAAATTGCATCCCAAACTAACCTAGAATAAGGGTGAGTGTCCGCAACATTTTCCTTCTAAGAATTGTACAAACAAAATATAATGAAATTGGAACGGAAACATATATAACGAAAGCAAAGGAGGAGAAGAATATTTATTGGTAAAAGAAATGGAATTTCCTTCAATGAGAGTGTGACAAATTGATACAAAAGATCATCCTCTGCCATTTTTGTTCTGTTCTTCTCTGCTATGGAAACAGAGCAGGCAATAAGATTTGAACTTGATTTTCCTTCTCTCTTTGGAAAAATAGATTGCAGAAGCTGATTCCTAAAGACTTGAAATCCATCTGCCATGGAAATCTTATTCCTAAAGAAAGTGGCTTAACTGTTTAGACAACAAAACCTTGGGCTCATTTCTTTTCATGTGCTAATGACAGGGATCATGGATGTTAGCCAAATCCCAAAACATTTTCTTGCATGAAAATTACATTAATTTGAAGTCTAAAGCTCGTCATGATCATCGTCGTCGTCATCATCGTCATCAATGTCGCTATCATAGAGTGTGTTGTAGAATATATGTTCATGATTCATCATCTCTTCAAGCGACAACTTCCCATCTTTGTTATCATCAGACTGTAAATCGTAAAAACCAAACAAAAGCTCAAAAAAAAGGGGAAAAAAAAAGAAAAGAAATCCATTATCATTTTTTTATGTTAGTTAGTTACTTCACCTCGTTAATCAGATAATTGGTGTAGTATTTAGCGTAAAGCCGTTCACCAGGGTGGATATAACGGAGTATGGGCTTCAATTCTTCCATCTCAAGGTATCTGCAAAGAAATATTAGGTCAAATTGAAACTTGGAATGAAAAAAGAAGAAGAAAATGCAGGATTTGAAGAGTGAAAGTTTACTTGTTTTGGTTGATATCTAGCTCTACAAATTTCTCTTCAGCAGTAGGTACAGGAGCAGAAGCAGTCTCAAAATCAGCATAGGATTTGTAAATGTTGTATGCATGATCAAGAAATTCCTTGAAGTTGAGTTTTCCATCGTGATCTTCATCCATCCGTCTGAATTCAATCAGGGAAAACAAAAATCATATAATCCATTGAATTGAACACAAGCTCTCAAGACAGAAACAGAGAGGAAATGTCAGGGGAATTACTAACTTTGTTTTTTCTCTCAACAGCCATGTCTGAACATTTTCATTGTCACTATCTTCTGGATGTAATAAACTGCAGAAAAAAGAACATGGTTAAAAACTGAGGCCAACCTTAAATTCAGAGAAAAAAAAAAGGAACATATTTTACTCTTTGAATTCATTGAAGTCAAGGGTTCCACTCAAATCCCGGTCTGCATTCTTGAATTGCTCCATCCACCAGCCAGCTTCACCGTGCTCCATATTATTCCTTTCTGTTTTCCAAATTCACCTTTTGTCAATTCATCTTTAATATATAATAATATAATTTACAAATGTGGGGTTGGATCAAGTAATAAACGGCTTGTGTAGATCTGCTTGTGTAGGTCTCAGATTCGAGACATTGCGTATGCAACCGCCCTAATTGGTAGACTCACCATCAGTTGCGTGACCCGGGTCGAATTCGGATTGCTCTGAATACCGGTGGGAAACAAAAAAAAAGGAATTGATAATAGAAACATAGGAAAACATTTGAAAACAAATATACCTATATCATCCTGGGTGAATTGAGGTAAATACTCGGTGAAGCTGATAACCCCATCCCCATTTTTATCGTGCCATGACATGGATTTATCTGTTCTATGACCCAAACGATCTCTGGCCTGTTTGTCGATCCAAACCGCAAGCTCATTGGGAGAGATCAAATTGTCTGGGGGTGCATTGTCAAGCATAGGGAACAAAATGACCAATCTCAGGGTGGTGTTCAAGGATCCATCATCGTTAAAATACTCATAAGCATCGGAAACCTCCGGAACATAAGAAATGTGTTGGGGATGATCACCCTGATAGCTGCCCCCTTTCTGCTCCGCTGTTCTTTCGATTCTTGTCACCAAAGGGTCGAAATGAGCAGCTTTGAGCCCGAGGCGGCGAGCTGAAGGTCCATGATGGCCGTGCGGTTTGTTTGGAGAGAACACAAATAAATAGATGAAGGCGGTGGTTAGGAGGGTGTAAACCACCGCCTTCGCCATTGAAATGGCACTTCAAAATGGATTAGGGATGGGTGGATATTGGTAGCATAAAACAAACTTTTATGAAGAGAAGACTTATTTCTTCACTTTGTTTTTCTTTTCTTTAATTTTTTTATTATTATATATATTATCATTGATTTTGATGAACATGGGTGGAGGGAGAAACGGTTATTGGCAGTTAGAAGCGAGGGGCATATACATAAAGCACTCAAATTAGACTTTTACTTAAAGAATGCTAGCCAGACAGGGCCTGCTTCTCATTACACTTGGGAAATTAACGGCTAAGGTTGTTCCCATTACAAGGCTTTACTAACTGCAACAAATGAGTTCCTGGATGGTCCACGTCATCATGGATGACAATATCCAATGTCCAAGGTTTGAACAAAGATACATGTTTCTGTTTTGAGGAATAGAAATAAAGATAAATTATTCTGATGCAGAAGATGATGATGAGCTCTAAGAAGCTCTTTGGAGGAAGCAGCAGGAACAAAAAGTTAGAATACTAATTAACCAACTAAACAACTGGATAAGATTCATGAATTCCTTAAACTCATACGGAGATAACGAAAGAAACCATTTAAATTCCATTTCATTGGTTGAACTCACCATCTAATTTGTGGAGATAGATTGAAAAGGTGACGAGGGCAGTGAACAACATAGTGCCCCCACATTAGCGTATAACTATCCAAAATGAACAAAAGGTTACTTATAGCCATGTACATCCGTGAGACAATTATAAACTACTTTAGCTGAAAGAAAACTCAGAATAAGCCATAAGTCAATCGGCTTTGCCTTCATGTTGCAACCAAGGCCAGTTTGACTCACAAAGGTCAACAGGAGAGTTGCCATCATTGTCCTTAATATTTTTGTCTGCATTTTGCTTCACAAGAAATTGAGCTATGTCTTCCCTCTCGCACACCACAGCATAATGTAAGGCGGTTTGGCCTTCATGGTCCTTCAAGTAGAGAGAAAATGAATTTAAGAACACTGACGATGCCATAGATAGGAAGAGAAGACTATGACAAATATATGCACCATTGCATAGGTTCTAGCCAATGCATGATTATGAACCACCTAAAACACTTTCTACTCTTTTGAGAAGGATCTACATGAAACATTGCAGAGACAACCATTTCATATTCTTTTTCATGCACTACAGACTCATCATGATAATTATGGCTAATTCATCAGACAGAAATACGAGGGAATAAGCCAAATAAAATTTGACCGCAACAAGGGTAACTACCTTAGCATTCACATCAGCATTCCTGCTAAGAAGTGCTTCCGTAATTTTAAGATGACCACGGTCTACAGCCCAATGCAATGGTGTCCTGCCTTCACTATCTACAAGCATCATAACCAAACAGCTTATAAGGTCATGCAAGTCTCTCAAATACCTGGTATGCAAGTATAGTTCTTCTTTAAAGGAAAAAGAGAAACTAAAATAGAAGAAAACCTAGCAAATTCACAGAAACGCCACTTTCAATGCATTTGAGCAAATTATTCAGTTCTCCTTCTCTGGCAAAACCATGAATAGCATCCATGGTCCTGAAAAAATAATAATAATAATAATAATCCTTATGCATTGCAATCAAAAGTTTAGAAGAAATACCCTCTGATGAAGAAAGTAATAAAGAACTTTTAAGAATTGACAGAGAAAGAATGTTTAGTTCATTAATCAATCACTTATAAACATACAGTCCATTGCGCAAAGAGGAACTATATAATCGTCCAACACCGCAAGCATACAGACGATCAGAAGATACAAACTTTATATATGAAAAGGTAACATCAATGCTCATGAAAGAGAATATAGAATACCCAACAAACACCAGAAAGTGTACCCATAATGTACATAACAAACAATAAACAGCAACTAACTGACTTGTGCCCAAGAATAGACTTGAAATAATAACCATGGAAAGAGCACATTCATGTTCATAGTGCATGCTTAAATGACATTACTATGGAAAGTTAAGAAAAGGTTGGATTGCTGCATAATTATATTGGATTGGATAGGCAAATGCAAAGTAGAAGCACAACATCCTATAACAAGAAAAGAAAATGATAGTATCTTGGCTAAAAACATGAACATGGTTGACTACCTCAAGAAAGGAAAATATATTCTATTCAAATTTCCATAATAATCTTGCCCATTTAAAACTGATTACTGCATCACAAAACAATAGTACTTTCAAAGGCCCAGATAACTCTACTCAAGCAAATATGTCTATACGATAAATAATCAGCCATGCCAATAAGTTCAAGCCTGATCACATTCAGATATAGAACAAAGTATCCAGTACACAACAAAATGTGCAAAAAACCAATTCAATTGATTTTCTCCTAATATTAATGGGAACCAATAGACCTAGCAAATAGCAGTTCGAACGACCTACATAATTAAGTTCTAAAAACCTTACAAATCATTTCCAGATTCCTCTTCATAGACAAAAGAGCTGAATACTGGTCCCATTGGTCCTTTGGCATCTTTACCAGCAGCATCAGCCCTGCCTTTGCTCTTCTATGAAAAAGAGTTGATAAATCAGTTAATCAACAAAACAGAGAAAATAAAAGAAAGTAGTTAGAAATTTGATTAAGAAAAAGGCAAGATAGCAACAACAAAAAAAAAGGTTAAAACCGCACTGCAGCTGATCCAGAAAGCCAAGTTGGATATAGCTCTGTGACAATATCAAGGTATTTCTGCATTGCTTCTTCTGGAGGCATAGCGCCCAGTTTGTGCCATGCTTGCCTAACAGAAAAATGAAATGCCGAATTCAATAATCAGGAATGTGCAACCATTCAGGTGTTGAACTATGTAATAGAAAAAAATTGAAATCTTAATGGCAGTGACTCCCAATGAGGGAGTAACAAAGAAGAAATAAAAAGGGACAAACAAGCTATTGCTGATAATATGAGAAATCAGGTAATAACAGTGATCAACTTTAACCCAAAAGTCTAATCATAATAAGAGCTTAAAAAAAAATAGTTGGACTTTGAATCCTAAAGGGAACAACGAATAAACTTCAGGTGAACACTTCAACCAAAGAATGTGCTGTCACCAGCGAAGTGAATTAAGATTATAGTCCGGAAGCTCTTCTGTAGAATTCACATTTCCTAAACTAAGAAACAACGCACAAACTAACAAACAAAAAATGCACGAAGAAATTAGAAAATAAAACAAAAAGGAGCAGAAAACGCCAATAAGCACCGCCTTACCACTTGGCACGAGCCGTCATTTTCAAAGCGGAAGGCTGAGGAGCAGTGCAAGGTCCTTCCGTGGCAATCTTGTACAACCCGTAGAGCTGCAACTGCACCTCACTGGACACCTTCTGTGACAACCGATCGGCCGCCGCCGCTGCCACAAAAGCCGTTGCCGCACTAAACGCCTCATCCAGCTCCGTAGACTCCACCCCTTCCCAATCGTCATCCTCATCATCATCATCAACGCCGTCGCTATCATCACCATCACTGTCATTCCTAACACTACCGACTTCCGCAATCACCGAATCCGCCTCGTGTGCCACGCTGTAATCAGTACGGCCCTGCGGGTCGGATCTGTGAACCGAGTCGAGCTTGGCGTCATCGACTTGGACATGGGAGGTTCGGGCTCGAGAAATGGAAAGGTTATCTTCTTTGAAAGAAACGACTAAAGAGATTAGCTTAGCGAGAAGATAAGAAAAGAGAAGCCCAATGAATACTGATTGCAGAAGTTGTTGCCAGTCAGCCATAGGTTCAACCCAAATTTTGTTCGAAACTAAAAATTAAAAACCCTAACCCTTAAATTTGAGAGTAGCAAAAGAGTAGGGGCAATAGAATAAGGAAGAAAATTAGAAATTGGTCATCTTAGCATCGGTAAAGAAAAAAGTAAAACCCTATAAATCTTATGAAGATCGAAGAAAATGTTTCTTTTTTGTTAAAAGTATTTTCAATTTGGGTTTTCGGGGGTCTTCATGTTTTAGTGGAGTAGTTTTTAAGAAGGAGAAGAAAGTTTGGCGCCGGAATAACAGAGTGCGGCCTATTAATAGCACGGAGGAACCCATTAAGGTTAATGAATTGAGGAGGATGGGGGTTAGTGCGTACTGCGCACCCTTCATTGTGATCAGGTGTTTCGCGGACTAATTGCTTCTGTCTGGCAGACAGGTGGCTTCTTAGCAGTCGCTGATCGCAATATAGCTTTGTTGACTTCACATTTCAGTTAAGAAAACGATTATATCATCAACGATCATCATATTTAGCCTCTAAATTTGGTCAACTTGTAAGCTGATTTAGTGACTTGAATTAATAGTACTTTTCTGGTACATCATACATGTCATTTGAACATGTACCCAAAAAAATACATGTCATTTGAACTATATATATTAGTATTATGCATAGTGCACTACAATCACATATGGAGAATGATTTGGATGTGATTAACATCAGATTTAATCAAGTAGTTTTTGCTATCCATTCTTAGAGGATGGGGTGTCCAACTGGACCAATGCATGTAAGAGTAAAGTAATAATCAAGTTCAAGCTGTATTATAACTACCCATCTGTAGAGGATTGAGTGTCCTTCCAAACTAGATGTGATTAATATAATTTATCCTTTAAAGATTTAACTTAACATAGACTCGATAAACTCATTGTTTTTTGTTTGGAAAATTTGTTGATACATAGTTAATCCCAAAGACGTTAGTACAATTTGTTGATAGTTATTCTCAAAGGCATTAGTATATCTTTATGACAAAGATGGCTACACATAAAATGAGAGTGAATTAATGGTACATGTAATTTAATATGTCTAAATCAACTTTATAAACATCAAAGTTTTGAGAATTGTGGATTTGTTTTTTAGTTTATAGTTTTGAAGTTTGTAATTATAATGATTTGACCCATGAGAAAAGAGTGAAATGATGAATGAATAACCCTATGTAGTGGTACCTAAAAAAAACTCTATATAGTGTTTTAAACATTTAGTTTCGATTTAATTGGTGTTTATATCTCCATTTATAATTGAGAGTATATTGATTTTTGCATAAAAAGAATTAAGATGAGTGGTCAGGATTTAATCAAAAATCCTGATGAAGCTTAGTTTCTGCACCACCCTGATTCTATCAGAATTAAGAGAAATCTTGTAATTAATGAATAAGGGCCAAAACTAATAATTAAACTAATAAATAATATTAATTATTTTTGGAATAATTATTATTAATTTCTCCTAGAGTGCCGCCCCTGCCTATGGGTGTGGTATGACAGGCCTTAAGGGAGCAGCTTCCTAAGATACTACAACCTGATAGTGCAGGCAGAGAGTAAGGAAGGGGGTTGTATGCTACATGACCATGCAGGTGGGAGAAATTATCATGGAATAAAATAATCTAAGTCTTTCCCATACCCAGGGAAGGCCGCCCTAGTCATAGGAAGCAGTCTCATCACCCCTTGCACTTAGGAGGTAGAGAGCAAGAGTTTGTCAGCAAGTGAAACACTCACCCAAGTGAGGGAGGCACGAAAGTTTACTCCTCATATCCCTCACATATGACCACCTAGGCATAGTGGTCAGGCCGCCTAGCTAGCTACTCCCTCCCGGGAGGCAAACTTGCATTTTGTTCAATTAAGGACAAAAAGGCAAGATCAAGGAAATTGAGATAGCTAGGGGGTGTGGCTCCAATAGGGGGTTATACCATGATGATCCTTGGTTCATGTGGACTATCTTGGCTAAGTTTCATCTCAAACGGACTTAAGATGAAAAACTTATGCAAGTTTTTCAGTTAATGACATTTTGGGGTGAGAAACCACTTCACCATGATAGGGAGTTCGGTTTTACTTAGAATTTTTTCCATAAGTTTGTGGATATAATCTAAGTCTCTTGGCCCAAATTTCATCTCAAACAGACTTAGAATGAAAAACTTATGCTAGTTTTTCATTTAAGGACAGTTTGAGGTGAGAAGTTGGTTCACTACCAAGGAGAGCTCGGTTTTACTTAGAATTTTTTCCATAGTCTTATGGAGATAATATAAGCCTACGGGTGGAAAATCAGCCTTATTGGACTTAGAATGAAAAACTTATGCTAGTTTTTCATTTAAGGATAGTTTAGGGAGAGAAACCAAGTTCACCATAAAGGGGAGGTCAGTTTTACTTGGAATTTTTTCCATAGTCTTAAGGATATAGTCTAAGTCTCGTGGCAAAGTTTCAGCTCAAACGGACTTAGAATGAAAAACTTATGCAAGTTTTTCATTTAAGGACAGTTTGGGGTGTGAAACCTAGTTCACCATGAAGGAGAGCTAGAACCAAGCCAAGATTTTTACCATGATCTTTGTCTGATATATTAACCCTATTGGTGAAGTTTGGACTCAATCTAAGCTCGTTTGCAACTTTTACATTCTTTTCAGTTAAGGACAAAGTGGCTTTATCACCCCGGTTTAGCCATCGTTCTTAGTGAGAGGATGTTTTCGTGATTTGAAGAGCTAAATATGGCTAAGTATGAGTAATTTCGTGGCCTAGTTGTTATACTCCATGACCCATGGTTACCTCTCAACCAATTTAGTGGTTTCAGCTTATTGGAGGCAACAAGGGCTACACCTGATACAACGGATGTCATCCAGAACCTCATGCTACCTAGTACCTCATCATACCTGGTACCATGAGGGGGAAGTCGCCTACTATACTATGAGTGACGCCTCACTCTCCTCTCCTCACCCACCTATCACCTGCTGCAGCAATCAAAAAGAGAAGGAAGTTTCACTGCAACTTCCTGGAAGTTTCCTCCAACCAATCAAAAGAGTTCGCCTTCCTCAGCAAGTAAAACCCATCAGATTTCAAGTCCAAGCCGCCCCCTATATAAAGGATTCAACTCCAGAGTTTCAACACACAATTCAAACACAATTCTCAGACACAACACACATCTCTCAAACTTGCTCTGCGCAAAAAACCAAGCTCTGTGCTTATTTTCTCTCAGGCTCCGCGCCTTTTTCTCTTGTTCTTCACGAGTTCTTACTCGTTCTTCAACATTTTTTTGGTTTCAATCTTGTCTGCGGACTGAAGATTGCTCCAAAAATGTTATTTCCTTGTTTCAATCTTGTCTACGGACGTAAAAACATTGTACTTTTGTTTCTCTCTCAGCAATAAAAATCAAATTGCTATTTTCTCTCAGATCTCAATCACAGCTCCTGAAGCGCTCTTATTTAGGAAGTCTTGTTCTTGTGGATCCAATGATTTAAATGCTCCGGTGTGACTTTGATCCAGTCCCCACAAATCGCTCTGATCTTTTAATCTGCTGCTACGCGCACAAGATCTTGTTGTTTATTTTCTCTTTGTCAATTTCAGCAAATTGACTGGCACGACCCTATGCTATCATTGAGAATTTTTCGCGAAAACTCTTTCAAGAGATTTTTGACGCAATAATCAGTAATCTCAAGTACCAAAAAAAACATTTGATGTTCAACAAGATAAAATATAAATACCTAAAAAAAATACTACTATAAACTTGAATATAAAATCTAAAGATTGAAAATACATGCACCAATCAATTAAGCTAAACACTCAAATCCTAGAATTGTAGACTATAGAGTGTTATCTCATTTGTACCCAAAATTAAAAAACAAAATAAAACTCTAATCTCATTTATTTATTTAGAAATACTAGCACTCAATCTAATGCTAAAATTGATGGCCAACAAAAAAAATCTAATTCTAAAATGTTATAAAGCAATATATAGCCCAATTCAACTTTATGCGTTTAGGCCCAAGTTAATGAAAGTATATATGGGCCCATTCCCTCAAGTAGTACTATTTCACCATGTTTCCAATTGCCCAGTTTCACTCCACTTTTGTAACAGATTCCAAAATATCAAATGGTAAAAGCTCTTTCTATTCTTTTGAAGAAACTGCAAGCAACAATAGATTCTATTATGCTGGAAAGAAGTGATCTTAATTCTTAGGAGAATTTTGTAATCCTCATGATACACTTCCTGCTACATTAAAAACATCTATATATATTTCCTTGTCTGTAAAGAAACTAATGCAGAAACAAAATTGAAACTGAATCATTCTGTGTAGTTATATATGTATGCTCTGTTTTTTCTGATCGCAACGCGACGCAAGTGTTTTCAGGTCTATCAGGATTCATATTGGCACTTTCCATAGCCTGCAAAGAAAAGGGAAATGAAATTAATTAATTATTATACAATGGATAACATGAAATAATTAAGAAAAGGGTATATCTGAATTTACTTGGATCAATGTTTGTGATGGCTCCAGTTTGTTCAAAATCACAATCGTAATCTTTCTTTTCGGATGATTGATAGTAAGCATTCATGGCGAAAGCTGCATGGGCTCGAACGGTGTTTGGGAGGAAGCAAGCGCCATGTTCCTGAATCGGTCCACAATCCAAACCCAATCCGCAAACATAATCTATATTCCTTTGCAAAGCATTGTCATCTGCTTCCATTTTCGGAACACACCATTTTTTTCCCTTAGAAGACCTTGGCGCGGAATTCGTTGGCGATGGGGACTTTGGGTAGTTCGGAATTGATGATCTAGCCTGCCCAGAGCCAACAGCCAAGAAGAATTCAAAAAAAAATTCATTAATCGTTACAAGTAAATCGATGATATCTTGAGATCATATATATATTTTCACCATGATTATTAATAATTAGAAGCCCGACTGTAATGACTAACAAACATGTAACATGGTGAATATTGGCGGCGGCGGCTACCGTGGGCCGAAGGATTCCAACATCGTAAACGGGCGTCATGTCGGGTCGGAAGAGCCCGAAGTTCCTCTCGCAGGTTGGGCCGGGCTTAAGGTTTTCGTTGAAAAGCGCGAAAATGTATGTCTCGAACGTCCGGTTTCGCATTAACGGTGTGCCGGCGCCGGATGTCACGTGCCGCATGAGATTGCCATTGTATTCAGCTGCACTTTTCGCATCAACGCCAACTTGGGCTGAATCCCCCATTGATGGCCAGCCGGTTTCGGCTATAACAATCTCAAGATCATCGAACCCTAGGAATTTCATGGCGGAAAACACCGCATCTAATTGAGCATCTAACATGTTTGTGTAAAGCAACTCTGTAATTTCGTCGAACACTCCAGCATTAGGCCTAAACAGGGCATAATCAAGGGTTTCAGGTGAACAACCGAAAAATGGATATGGGTTTACCATAAATGGTGAATTGGTAGCTCTAAGGAAGCTAAGCAATGGCTTTAAAACATGAGTGTCGTATCCTTGTCGGAATTTTCCGGTGGATGGGGGGCTTGAATTTGAAAGAATCCCTAATGAATGAGGCGTGGAGACTTGGATTCTACGGTCTAATGAAGCTGCAACAAGGGCTGTGTGGAGGGTTTGCATGGCGGGAACAAGACTTCCTATTAACAATTTATTTGCTGTTGATATTACTTCATTGCCTACTAAAATTCTGACTATGTTAGTGGCTGGTGTGTGGGGTTGGATATTGTCTTCCACCCATTGTTGAGCAAAATTGAGCTTAGTAAGGCGAGGGATTTGATCATTAGGAACGGTTACTGTGACAGCAATGCCGGTATGGGCAAAGGCTTTTAGAATGTCAGGATTTGCATCAAACAGCCTAACACGGTTGATGACAGTGGACTCTAAAAGAAAATGTGCCACTTCAGCTGGTGGTGGAAGGTTGTTTGCCACCGTGCCATAGTTAACCCCGATCGTCCCTCCGACTCCTAAATATAAGAAGCACAAATTAGTTATAAACATACCCATATTATTTAGAGCAAAGCTCTGGACACCGGATGGGGTAACAAAAGAAAAAAAAACAATATTGCCCCAAAATTTTTTGGATGTGGAATACATCATAGTTTCCATACCTCGAAAAAGCATTGATGATGC
This sequence comes from Corchorus capsularis, assembly GCA_001974805.1. Lineage (NCBI taxonomy): Eukaryota > Viridiplantae > Streptophyta > Magnoliopsida > Malvales > Malvaceae > Corchorus > Corchorus capsularis. The sequence goes on from AWWV01009136.1 coordinate 19,761, forward strand.
CAGACAAAACAAGATTAATGTGACCAATATTGAAGAAAACATAGAGATGAATCCTGTTGCCATTGCTATGTTGAGTTTTTTTTTTTTGGTTCAAAGCTATGTTGAGTTATTGTTCGAGAAGTTGCTGAATTATGCATTGGAAGCAGGGGAACTATGGGTCAAGAAGTGGAATTTGAGATGCTTTTCTTTGAGAATGGGGGAGGTTTGGATGCTCATGTTTGCAAGAACCTTTATTGTTTGTGCCTACTTTTAGATGTAACTTTGGATTATATCTATCTTTTTCTCTGATTCTGTTTCATCATTTCTCCCTTTTTTAAGGAATTTTCGTTCTTGTAACCAAGCATGAACCAATCAAAGGATGTGAACAATGCTTTGTGTAGTGGATCAGTTTGGGATATATTGAAGTAAAAGTGTGATTGAGACAAGAAAACTGAACTTGCCAGATCTCTTACTTTAGTTCCTGCAGTCATGCAGGGGAATATAATCTTTTCTTCCATTGCTAAACAAGGTATTCTAAAAAGTTCAGCCATTATTAGCTTAAATTAGAAGAATCTGATATCCTTTTTTATTCATGGTCACACTCAAACAGGTCCAAAAACATTTTCACAAACAACAGTATAAAGTATGGGTAAATTTAGCTCTTAATCAAACAAATAGTTCGACAAAATTATTTTGATTGTAATAATTCCAAATTCGGCTGCTGAATCAAACAAGTAGTTCAACAAAACTATAGTACTGGCTAGTAGTAGTAGGTATAGAATGGCAGTTGGATCATGGATGTGTCGCCATTGTCGTCTTTTTGTATTGGTTGCCGAAGCTTTATTCATTACTTTAACCCAAGACCTTAGATAAATGAAAGGCTAGAATCATAGGGAAGGGAAAAAAATATAATCTCAAGTACAAAGCTCTGTTTCTTTTTCTTCCCATTCTCTGCAAGATTTTCTAATTTGTCTATATCAAAATAGCCAAATGCATACTGTAATCACTCACATGAGGCTATACATTAAAAAATGAAAAACATCTTTGATTATTAGTTGCAATAGTAATTGGCAATTATCAACTCCAAAAAAGTTTGAGTATTACTGTTATTTGACAGTAACTAATACATAGAAATTTCAGATGGCACTAAAAGAATACTACTAATGATTGCAAATGCTTCATTAATATATGTAACATCCTCCAATCAAAGATCAGAGCTTTGCAAGTTCAATAGAAAATAAGGTCACTTTACAGTTTAAACACAAAAAATAGGTAAAAGACAAAAAAAGAAAGCAAGCAAATGATTAGCAGCAAGAATGGAAGTTTTCATTTTTTTTTCTTCAGCCTTCCTTGCATGGTGAGCTTTTGATGAACATTAATTCCAACTCCAATAAAAGAATATGAAACCTAAAACAACCCTCTAGCTACAAAAACAGAAAAATTTAGTGAGGGATCCCAAGAGCAGGCTACTGTTAAAGTACTAATTAAGATATGCAAGAACTGGGGTTCTTGTTTACCTAAATATATATAGCAACTTTTTGATGACAATTAGAACCAAAAATTAACAATAAATTCCTCTGCAAACAGATTAGCAGCATCTGAAATCTGTTTTCACAGTTGTACAAAGTAGTCTGAGAGATTACCTGATGATACCTCATTTTTCATGGCATTGTTCCTTGGAGGGGAAAAAAAAACTTCCAGTTTTATAACATTGCTTGCTCAAATGAGCATCTCAGAAACAGAAGCATCATCAGCCCAATACATATATATTGAACTGATATACATCCAAATGCAACTGTGATTGGAATACTCATTTGAGCAAGAAACATTACAAAGAGGAAAAAAAAGGGTCACTGCAATAGTTTCCTCTTCCTTACCTTTCTCTCCATTTCTCTGAATCATATCCAAAACTTATGAGTCCCTTAGATTCTAGGTCCATTGTTATAAATAGAAGGTCCAGCATGAAGGAAAAAATAGTACACATTGCTGAATTACCCAAAATGCCTCTGTCAAGGTAAAAACATTGCTTGTTAGTTGTTTTCATAGCAGTATACTTGTTTTGATACTACCTTATTATATCCAATGAAATTCAAGACCGTTTGTTTAATTTTTTCAAAGGACAGTTTGGGAAATTGGTAGATAATTAGTTGCCAGAGGTAAATGTAAAGGCCAGCTGAGCCTGCTATATATCTAATGCTGCAGGAAAAATATATAGTTGGAGATTTGACAGTCAGTTTAAAGGGTCTAAATGGAAAGGAATTGTAGTTGCTGAAAGAATGGCAGTTCAAAAATTTCATAAACACTCAACAACCTAACCACCATCAGTCAATTATAAGAGGGAAAAAAGGGTTTTATAAGATGACAAACTCTTTTAGTATCATTTTAGGATTCAAATCCCATCTTTAATAATTATACCACAAGAATTCACTATATAGCATACTTTTCTTATGTCAAGTTAGGAAAGTAATGCATCTATTTTCTTTTAATTAAGTTAATTTTCTTTGTGCATTATGATTGTGTTTTTCATGTGAGGTCAGCATCCAACAGTGGTGCAGCGCCTGCAGGTATCAGAAATATTTATAAAATTAATGGAAGTTTACAGCAGTATGTGATCAGTTTGGTCTGGTGAAGCTGTAATTCAATATGTGGATTCAAAGTACATGTCTCCCCTCTTGGTCAAACGAGAAGGTCAAGACTGGAGAGTACATGGGTTGCTGCCTCTTTGACCTTAGGCTACACTCAGGATTCAGGAATGGAGCAAACCGAAGTTTGAAGTCCGGAATATTAAGCACTTGGTTGAATATTAATCAAGTCACTAAACAAGTTAGCCAAAGTGGTAAATGCTTGGATTTATGGTGGAAGGCACCCGGATTCGAGCCTTCACATATCAAAATTGTCAGTCCAATGAATCTGTAAATCCCCAAAGTAGTTAATGACTTAGGTTGGTGAGAATTTAAGATTTCTGTTGGAAGATATCTGATTCGAGTCTTCAATCTCTATCAATAGGCTGAAGTATACATGTGTGAAATACAAAAGAGCAGACGTTCATGAAATGTGGGTGCCTGCCTCCCTGCCTAGCAAGTTGCAATTGCACCTACCATCTTTCGGCAATTACACATAATTCCCATTTGGAAATTTATCTCATTTACTGAATCTATTAACATATATATTGGTACTCCCAAATAGAGGAGTCACCTAAAGAGAACCGTATGTTAGATCCCCAAACGGCCAAACCTACCTTTTGTAAAGGTACTGCTATATATAGCAAAGTAAAATTTTTGAACCCTATGTTATGTTGTCACATCATACAACCCTATTGAATTCCCATGATGTATAGTATATATATTTCATATAAATTAATTCACGAGAGTCAAGTCATCAAGTCTCATTGGAAGATTTTCTTTTTTCTTTCTAAAAGTTTTTAGTCACACATTTACATTTCATTGTTTAATATTATTCATTAAATTGAGTGGCATTTAAATTTAATGCGAAGAAAATGAAATGTACATATATTCAATTTGATCATTACAATTCATAAGGCTAGGCTGACCAAAAACATGTACATGTCGGCAAAGAATAATTGCTTTCACATCTTCTTACCTACCATTATTTAACGTTGTCCTTGTTACCCATTCTTGCCAAAAACCATTAATACTATAGCGCCTTTTCTTTTCATTTCCCTTGAGTATGTTAATAATAATATGTTAATGTCAGTAGCTCAATGATTATTTATATAAATATATATTAAGTAATTTTAGAGGAATTAGAAATATGTCAAAATGTAGTGATAATAATATATATATATATATATAATAATTTAAAAAACAAAAAAGAAGAAAAAAAGGAGCATGATACATATTCAGGCTTTGAAGAGGCTAGGGCCCGGCCCGCCTGATGAAATACAAAAATTGCAGGCCCAAAGTGAATGAAAGCCCAATCTAAAAATGCAAAAAATGCGCATCCGGGGAATCGAACCCCGGTCAGTACCGTGGGAGGGTACTATGATACCACTACACTAGATGCGCTCTGACGGAAGCTTAACGCCAACCACAGGTATGTAACATAAAGAAAGTTAATCTGCAAATGTAGTGCCCAAATTTCCTTTGTACAATTTCTTCCTTCAAAAATGATAAAAATAGCTTATTAAAATATAGGCACTAATTTTATTGTTTTGAATCGAAGGTGGACAAGACAACCTTTTCTGAGGATCAGTGTTGGTTCACTAATCGAAAATAAGTCTGTACAAATTGTAGCTCAGTATCAATCATCAAATTATGCAAATGCATAAAGAACAATGATTTGTTATGAACTGGCTCCTCCATACATGATTTATGTTAACCCTTAAAACAAAATAATTATTTAATGTAGGTAAACGAGACAGAAAATAAACAAAAAAGACCATAAGCTGCAGTCATCGACAACCCAACTCAACTCTTCCTTCCTCGCTGATAGTTTTATTTGTGCAAAGCTTCTGAAGATCAATGTAACCTATAATGGTATCTTCAAAGACTGCATCTTCCAGCTTAGCATTATCAAAAGTGGAACCAGATAATACCGTGTTCTTAAACACAGCTCCTTGGAGATCGGCATTTCCAAAATTAACTCGATCCAAAACAGCGTTCGAGAAGTTAGTGCCTGCAAACGTTTAATTTAGTTATTGTTTACAGTATAAAACCTATGCCATGATCTTGAATATTTATGCTATCTAAAGAGTAACTAATGTAATTTTGTCACTTTTGCTAATTCCTCAATTTTCATCAAATGCATTTCATGAAGCAAAGAACTATTCTGTAGTAGTTTTTTACAAGAACAGGCCTGTTGCTGTTATTTACAAGTACCTTCCAAAGCTCAATAGAATTCAAGGAAGCTATAGTGAGGTAAGGAGTCCGAAACAGGCTTGTAATGAGTACAAAGCAACAAAAAGACTTGCAAAATTTCAACATAGCCTTTCTCCTTATACCAGTAGTCCAATACTAATCCCATATGTTCTGGGAAAATGGTAAACTAGCTTAAAGATAAATGTACTACTGACATTCTTTATCACATTTAAATGTTAATTGATCTAAGATCATATCCTGACCATGATCACGGTCTTGGAGATATATGGCCTTTATAGTAATCAAATATATATTCATCTTATGAACTAGTTCTCAACACATTATAGCAGCTTTCTTGAGGTCAAGGTTTTTGTCATGGTCCAATTGCAGGGTTTGCTAAAAACCAATAGAAGGAATTAAATGGTCATATTCCCTCCCTTACGGCCAAAAATAAGAATCAATTAGCCAGATGATAGACAAGTTGTCTCCTAAAGCAACAATCAGCATTGTTTGAAAAAAATGATCTGCAGTAAGGAGGTCAGAGCAGGCAATAGAAAGTAGACACAGAAGATTACCCTTGAAGCTAGCTCCCACAGCATAAGCCTTTGACATCACAGCTTCTGTCATGTCTGCACCATCAAACTTAGCATCCGACATAAGTGCTGCTGCAAGAGACTTCCCCTTCAGGTTGTTTTTTTCATTAGTGTAATCGCAGAAGCGTAGATCGAGTGGCTTATCATATACACCATTTGCCTGACCTATAGTGTTACCAACAAATGCACGCTCACATCGGTTGGGCTCTGTTGATAGTGGAGGCAGCCTCTGCATGGCAAATATATTACAGTTTTAAAGCCTTTAGTTATCTTAAAATTAGTAATTATTAATACTAAGATCAACAGATAGTTGTTTGGAATCCCAGAGGATCCTTAGCAAGCGAGCCAGTTTGTACAGGACAAAGTATCTCTGGCAACTTTGATGAACAATTTGATAGTAATAATACTAATTATTAATTAGGCAAGTTTCTATACAGATTCTTTCTGGCCAAGAAATAGGTCAGCTATGCATGCACCAAGTTCACCAACTGATGAATAAATCACAAATGGTTGACTAGAATCCTTAATTTGTGATGATCAATAGCTAAGGTTTTAAAGGAGCTATCCAACATATTTATTTTGTCAAATGCAGTTCTTAAACTACAAGCTCTAAACTTAGGACAAACGAATCATAAAAAAATATGCTTAAACAGACGTTGATATAGTGAATTTTCTAACCTGATTAGCAGCAATTACAGGTGAGGCAGTAGCAACAGTGCATATAGCAAGAAGTCCACAGGCTACACCCCTCAGCTCCTTAAAAGGAGAAGAGCTTTCCTCGGTCTTGGAAACACATTTACTAGCTGAATCCAGGATAGAAAACATGAAAAACACTTTAGTAACAAAGTATTAGTACTATTTAACAAGGCTACCTATCTCAGAAACAAAAACCCAGCAGTATAAGCACAAAACTTGACTAAAGTTGAAGACATCACCAAGAACTGAAATTACCCACATAATGGGAATTCCCTTGTTTATTTTCTTTGACCCACCGTTAGTTCCCTAGCCCGATCCATTATTATTCCAACATTGAAAAAAGAGGAACACAATAAGGAAAAAAAAAAAAAGAAACAGAATTAGAAACTTTGAATTACCAGAAGAACAGCTGATTCTGACAGGTGAAGGAAGTTGATGAAGAGGACAGCGGTTGCCTTTGGTTGATAATTGTCTTAAGGATAGAGAGTTATGGGAGAGTGGAGTTGAAAGGGTCACCATTTTTGTGTGATAATTGCTATCTCTCTTTCTCTTTATCTCCCTATCAGTTGAAGTCCATTGCAAGTTTATCCATTGATGATTTGCTCTAACTTCAGCTGGTACATACATATATCTGACCTGGCATGCCCACGTAGGATATCTTGTCCTAACTCCTAAGGCTGGCTGATGATTTTGGAGCCAAATTAAGACATGGATCAAGCAGCCCTTTCCAAGCCCAAAAGTGACAAGCCTGACCCATTTTCAACTGAAAATTGGCTTTTTAATCTTCTCAAACTTATCTAAGCCCTCCAAAGTCCAAAGTCCAAACCAAATCTAAAACTAATTAGGAATTATTAAGGAATTAGAGAGTTTACCCAAAAAAGAGCCTAAACAAAAGGCAAAAACAATTACACTTATATAGAAAGTAGATAAAGTGTAAGAGGCAGAGGCAAATTTGTCTTATTTATCTTTTGCTTTTGACCGTCGCTTTTTCCTTAAGCTAAGGTTAGGGCTGTGATTGTGAATTTCAAGATACTGGCCCCCCAAAAAAGAAAAAGCAAAGCAAGCAAAACATCAAACACCTAAGACGCAAAATTTTAATCGCAAAATTACTGTAATAATTCTGCGAAGAAGAAAGAAAGAAGAATGGAAAATCAAGGAGGCAGCTGTTTGTCTTACATGGCGTCGTGGTTGGGAACAAGCGTGGCCCAAGCCTTCTTCGCATCGCTCGAGCGTTGTTCTTGCATAAACCTCTCGACTTCCGACGACGCTGAGGATTCCGAAGCCCACGATCGTCCTCTTATGTTCACGAATTGCTCCTCCATGTCCTCTTCCGTTACCTCCCGCACCAATACCCTTCCCCCCAACGACGTCGTAAATCTCCCCGTCTAAATGTCCGATGGCTCTATCTGGCTTGGGCGGCTTCTTTTTTTGGGAATTGTCTCTAGGGTGTTTCTTTATCTGTGAATCTTGATAATAGTACCCTTTCTGGAATTTCTAATTTTTGGTTCCTTTTTTCCTTTTTGGGTGTTTGTTTTTGTTCGAAATCCACTTTTGTACGCCTGTGAAATCTCGAAGCTACTAAATATGATTTCTTTCTTAATCTGAGGAATCTGAATCTTTGATATGTTACATTGCTTTCATTGGAATTTATTTGATTCATTGGAAAGAATTTGTAAATGATTCATCATTTACAAAGCTGTTTACATGCAATTTGATCTTTCTTCTTCCTTGTCATGTTTACAAAGCTGTTTATGTTCCTTGTGCAATGATGAATCATTCATTCTGAAAACAATTTTTTACTTTGGAAAGGGGTTTATTCAAAATCAATCTGGAGGCTTATTTGGTGGAAGAAAACTGTAAAGAAAGCATTAGTTAAGGAAGCAATTTGTAAAAGAAGAAGATGAATCACATTAGAAGAAAGATTACTACCCAAATTGGGGTTTTAATCTATGGCATTTTTTCCCATCTTACCAAATTGTGATTGTTATAGCCCAATTTCTTGTCATAGACATCTCTCTTCAACCTTCTTGATTCATTGTTTTCTGCATAAATGGCCTCTCAGGATTACTATAAAAATGATAACCTGAACAAAAACTGAATTTATGCTTTCTCTCTCATGAAACTCTTGTTCAATCTTCTTTGGTTCTCTTCTCTTTTAAAAAATTGTTTCTCCAATGGAAATCATAGTTTAATGGCATCTAATTAAGTTCCCCAGTTTTAGAAAAAATTGAAACCTCTAGTCCAAAATGAAATCTCCTCAGCTCAGCAGCTTGTTTTGAGTACAAAATACAAATGCCTGAATGAGTGAATTCCAGACCATGACCAAAGCCTGCTCCTTGTCATGGGCTTTGTTTTCAATCCATCAATCATGCAAGTTCAGCTCTGGGCTACGCTGAGCAAAAGCCTTTTCTTTTGGGCTAGAGTTCATAAAATATGGGCTTTCTGGAAGAACATATATGACATGATTCAGTTGGTTTTAAAAAGTAGGCATTGTTGAATCTGATTCGGTTCGACTTTGTATTAATCGGGTCTAATGTGTATTTACGGATACTTGAGAACATTTTCTTGATACAGGTGTGTTTGGTTAGGGGTCATCTTTGGTCACCTGTGGTGATCTTGGGTGGTGATCTCATATCACCCCATTTGGATAGGATCACCTGTTGGTGATCTTGGGTGGTGATCTCAGATCACCCCATTTGGTTACACCTTTTTTTTTTAAAGAGTGGTGATCCGATTATCCCCTGATCACCTATCTAGGAGGGGTGATTCGATCACTCATCTAAACCCAGGTGATCTAAGATCACCAGTGATTTTGCATCACCGGTGATTTTAGATCACCAGTGACTTGGGGGTGATCTTAAAAACGCACCCGAGGTATTGGGTAATAATAACATTGGGCTCCGACTAATTCGGACTCTAGCTGTGTCATGTGTCAGACCCATATGAAGGGAAGCTCTTTGAGCACCTATTTTTGTTATTTATAAGACTCAAATTTAAGACCTTATTTAAGGGGCATTAAGCTCCTTCCACTCAACTCTACAAGGTTATAAATACATGAGAAATTTGTCAAAGGAAATAAAAAGAAAACAAAGGAGTTGTAGGATAGAGAGAGAGAGCAATTGGATTGCTAATGGACTATGTTTGGTAACCTAGTAAGGAAGTAATTACGTTGGTTAGTTAAAGGAAATAAAGAGGAAAAAGAGAACAAAAACACCATGATTAAAAAATATAATCATTGCTTAAAAGATCAATTAAAAAAATCAATTATACTAGTACTCATATTTAACGAAAGAGATATCACATGTCTCTTTGTCGGGGGCTTTTGTTTGTATCTTTGCGCTCAAAGCCTCTTTAACATAGTTTTCTAAATCAAAATTAAGAAAAAGAAACATATCACTTAGTTATGCTTGTTCTGTCTCTAGTGATTCATCTTTTCATATTTTATAGTTCAATGTATTAATGCTGTTGCCTGATTGGATTTGTCTTATAATACTGCTGTCCCTAAGCAAAACAAAAGGCAAAAGATGTACATTGTCCTCTAATCATCATATGAATCCAAGGAATTAAGAAATTAAGAATTCCTATGTGATCTGCCTTTTCATAGATTGCTATCTCAACCCCAACACAAAAGGGTAATCATTTAGGTTAACAGCTCAGCCTAACACACTTAACTTTGTCCCTTAATAACCAATCATGTTTATTTTTATGGTCTCCTAATTGTGGTACTACTTACGCGTTAATATCGATTACTTTGTCTTAGTTTGCTAATGATCCTTTTTGTTAAACCTCTTTTTCATGGATTCTTTTCCTTGAATGTGCCACCAATATTTTGGTTAGTATAGATAGTTAATTTTGGTAGTATATATATAGCTTGTTTAGACTTAAAGGTGATGATGTTTTATCATGAGAAAGAAAAAGAAACAGATACTTTTTTTACTTTGAAATTATTGGGTTTCTCTATTGTTATTCTCAACCTTAAATCCCAATTTTTGTTATTGTATTTGGCCTTGGATTCTTGTTTTGTCAATGTTTTTACCTTTGTAACAGACTTTGCTTTTTAATCTCTCACTTTCTTTTCTGTAAGAAGGGACTCACTAAAAGGAAAATCATAGGAAAACATAACATGGAAATGGTAAGTTGCCAAGAAGCAAATCTTCTTGCTTCTTTGTTCAATGATGCCATAGCTTGTATACTCATTTAATTGGGAGAAAAAACAACCCAATAAGATTTTGAATTTATTTACAACAGTTGATTACATATGAGCTAAAACTCAAGCCATTTCTGTTTGAGTCTAGCCTTCAAACCACCAAAAAAGGGTGGAAGTAACTCTATAGATGTTAGTGTAAATATCAAAGCAATACATCTATCAAATGTGTTAGCAAAACTGAAAATGGAATATTGACACCGAACCAAGAATTGTGTTAGCTGATTGTGAAACGCAACCATAAGTAACAAATACACCACGAAAGCAATGGCCTGCGCTGCGCCTGGTATTGTGCTCTGCAGACGAACAAAAATGGTATGCATTCAAGCACACGAGTCAGCAGGGAAGCCCATCCGATGAAGAAAAACGTAAGACCTGGTAAATTCCCGCCTCCACGACCAGGTTTAAATGGCCCTACCATGAGGCAGACCCAAAATGGCAGACAAACAATTCAATCATCCAAAGCAGCCAATATATGATAATGGTGAAGTTCCCCACCATTTTTCCCCCCAAATGAACTGCAACCACCAGCTCTGGATTCCTACTCCTATTCAAGAGAACAAAAGGGGTTTTCCTACAAGGTCCCACCGGCAACAGGTGCCTCAATTATGCAAATAATATCTCATATGCCATCCCCTAACATGACTTGTTTAATTCTTTTCCAGGCGGTCAGGTCAGGCAAGAATTTCTCGTGTAACAAATCAACCAATCATAATTTTAACCTGGGTATCAGATAAGCTAACCTTGGCCACTTGCTTATTCTGAGAAGGATTTCCTTGTAACCATAGGATGGCTGCCACCTGTGACCAAATTCAGTTTCAGATCACCTCTGAAATCTTAGATGGGCCCTTAGAAAACCCCAAATTCTCAACCATCTATCTGAGCTGTGAATGCTTATCAAGAATTCAGCCTGGAACACGCCATGGCAGTTGATGTCGTTCATCTCGATATCACTTGTCAGCCTATTCAATCTCAACATTGTATCTGCGGCAACAAGTTGATCGATGTAGGCACCAAATGTGTCAACTGTCCCATTTCAATAAATATCTGAAGCTTTCCCCATGGCACTGTATTTCAAACGGGTACTGGTAAACCATAATTGAGAAATGATCTAATTCTTCCATCTGGTCCAGCTGTCACTATAACAAGACCCCATGCATGAGAATCAAATGCACTCTGGCATGAACTCTTAAGAAACTTGAACTGGGATTTATGCATTGAAGAAGATGCAGATGATGGACTAGATGGAGGGAGTGATTCCTCAGGCCAAGTTGCAGATCCCTTGGGAAAGGACTCCAAAAAGTATTCATGGCTTAAAGAGAAATAAGAAGGTGCAGAAAATGGCAGGTTTTCTGGTAAATTATCATTCAATACTTCAAAATGCCTTCCATTTTCTGAGTTTCCATATTTCAGGCCGCACCACGGGATTGCAATGGATGCATTAGCAGAGAAGCGCTCACAAGATCTTATTTCTTTAGCCTGAGAGGGAGTAGGCTCATTCTGAGCAACATTATTCCATATATACACATTGTCATCATCACAAGATGAAATCAAATGCTTCCCATCAGCAGTGAATGTTGCTGTTGTCTGGTTTCCATTGTTCCGTACTCCTGAGAAGTGGTTAAGAGACCGCTTAGATTAGGAGAAGAAAAAGATTAAGGAACACAAAGCTTATGCTTTAGATTCAGAATTCAATGAATGTAAATCAGGAGGTCCAATTGCCAGTTTATGTGGTTGGAGCAAACCATACAATATGATTGAAAGTTTAGAGAACAGGAATATACCCCTGTATTTGCAGATCACATTCAGCCCTTGAAGAATTCTAACTTGTGAATCAGCACAAGTAACCATTACTTTGCTTGAATCTTGTGGCAAAAACTGGAAATAACAATACAGAATGATAACTGTAAATCACAGCTATTAAGACAAGCTTATAGACATAGTGACCAAAAGGAAAGATGAGATTAACTACCTGCAAGCCAGTTATCCTTCTGCAGGGTGACTTCTTTTTCCCATTTAAGCATATATGAGCATCTAATTGCAAATGATTGTCTGAATAAAGCAACACAAAAACCAGTTTAAGAAAACAATCCAAGCATAAATGCTACTTCATGAGAAAAACATATTTTTAAAGCCCATGCAATCTCATTCTTTTCAGAGAGTCCAATTGGCTCCTTTTATTAAACTGCTATTAACTTTCTTTCCAATGCATTGGACAAAACTATTGTATGCTGCTTCACTTATTATACAGTTCACGGAAAAACATTTTATTTCTAGAGCCATATAAGCACAAAGCTAAGTACAAGGATTCTGTTTGACAAGTGGCAAGCAATTTATCTAACAAAGCCCAACAAACAAACTAGCAATAAAGAACATTTTTCTAAATGCAATTATGCCTAAGCTTCTTGTATCAGAGAATTTTACAAGCTTTTCTCAGTAGATAATTTTGTTTATTTTCAACTTTGTGTGTTTAAACATCTTTCTATATGAAGTTTCAGGAAACAGACTGAAGTGATCCTCTTGACAACACTAACACTTCAGTTTACCTATCAACTGTCTATTTCATTCATAAAACAGATGAACAGAAATTGAGCATCACATTCATAGGAAGCATACCTGACATATTGTAAAACCGACAACTTCCTGTCATTGAGCCAACAATTCCTCCCTGCATAAATGAAACAAATATCTTTTACAACAGAGTTCAAATAACTCAACCATGTATGTAAATCCCTAAGCTATGGAGGAGCAAGAAAATCATCAAACCTGTCCATCTGGGCGATAACACACTGCAGTAACTATATCTCTTATGTCAGTCCAGTCAACAACCTGGCAACCAGAAATTGCCCAAATGCGTACTTTTCCATCTATTGAACCGCTAATGAAGTAATTTTCATCCACAGGGTTAAACTGAACACAAGTTACTGCACCAAGTCATGTAGGAAATCCTCATCAGGAGTAAGGACAAGATCAGGCCCAAAATACAATGGAACTTATTGAGATAATATTACATGTTAAAAAATGTACGCAGACAGACAGACAGAGAATCAGCCAGAAGCGCACCATAATTACTATGAGAAAACACTCTTAGGCAACGTTCACATCCTACTTGCCACATACGAACAGTTTTATCAATTGAGGAAGACAGCAGAAACTGCAATAAAAACACAGAAGTCAGGCACATTTACTGACTCCCCTTCTCTTATTTGATGGTGATTGTTGAAAAAACATGAAGAATATAAGTATGTTTACTTACATTTTTCTTTGACCATGAGAGATCCAAGATTTCACCGCTGTGCCCGTGAAACTCATGTAGTGGTTTCTCCAATAGCCGGAAAACTTTGGGAGGGAAAATAATACATGCTGAATCAGAAGTTTTCCTCAGGCTCCTTAAATTTCCCACTTTTTCTTTATCCACAAAGAGGGGCTTCAATTCGGAAAGATGATTCACCGTGAAGTATATGCAGGATGGATCTATCTCAGGAATGTCAAGGTCGTTGCACCTCTGATCTTCCACCACTTGCCACACTCGTACTACACCATCTTCACCGGCACTCGCTAAGTACTGCCCATCAGGACTGAACTTCATTGTCAAAATTGAACCTTCATGGGCCTGGATATCTTGTCCCTTGTAGAGTGCAGAAAGTTCCTTCATTCGTTTCCTGCTTTGATGGACCTTAACTCTCTGAACTTTAGACCCCAAAAGTGAATCATCTCCATTTCCTTTCAATCTATCATTTTCAACCTGTCTATCCACCACGCATGATATTGAACGCAATCTACTCAACCACCTGTTCTTAACTCTCTTTGCTATCCCCTCTAATTTACTCTGCTTCAAAACCTCCCCCTCCCCTGTTTGTTGAAATGAGGGTGATGACACTGAAGGATTCTGGGACTCTTTGCCTGTTACCAAGCGCTCAGCACGCCTTTCACAACCTTCACTTTTCTTCCCATTTTGCCCAACTTCATCAACATCACATACTGCTGCCCCACCCTCATTTCCTTCTCTGCACACGAAGTTACCTCGTGAACCGGACTCTTCAGAGAAATTGATATCATCATTAGACCAGCATGACAAGGAAGTACGACTCGAAGAAAATTCCTCTTCAAAGCTAGATGTTCTCAAAACAGCACCACTGGTTTCCCTTACTCTGCCAATTTCTCCTTCCCAACTAGGTTCATCTACCGAATTCTTAGCAGAAATTCGATCTAAACTCATTCCCACCCAATCCAAGAATTTACTACGGCGTTCCTTGACACTTTGTGGGCTACGAATCCATACATCATAATGGAAACCACTCTCCGACCAATCATCAGAGCCAGAATTCATATCAGGTATCTCTATGTAATTAGAATTTAAACCAGACATTGTTGCAATGTGCTCATGAGCATCAAAAAATGAACATTCTTCGTCTTCTCTTAAGCTACCCATTATTCCTTGAGTTCAACCCATGAAACCCTCCTCAGGTAAATATAAAAAGGCAACTTTTTATAAGCCCTAGGCAATGTGGCAGATTCTAAATTCCTTCAACACAAGCAACCCCAGAAAATAAAAAAAAAAGGCTGAGAACAAAAATGCAAAAAACAAGAAACACAAAACACAAAGATCAGTTTACCAGAAACAGAGACTAATTAAACAAAACAAACAATTGATAATAATACCATAAAAAAACGGAACCCAAGAGATCCAACATGGATCCCAATCCAAACCCATTGAACCTGGTCTTTTCCATTGAATCAAAAGAAGGAAAAAAAAATCCAAACTTTAGATGGAAACGTTTTTTAGTAACAAAAAAGAACCCAAATTTTTGCAACAAAATAAGGGGCCAAAACAGTTTCAGCACACAGAGATCAAAACCCAATGACCAAAATGAAAGATCTTATATTACATTTGAAGAAATGTAACAAACCAGGGAAGAAAAGAACACATTTTGCTAGAAGAATTCATAACCAAGTGATCAAATAAGCATAAGGAGAGATTTTGTTTTATATTATAATGAAAGAATATAAAATTGGCTTACATTATGGGGATATGGGGCTCGTTTTCTATGAGATTTCTTTGAAACTGAAGGGGGCATAGATCGAAGCATCCATTAAAAACGTTTTTGGAGCTTTATGAACTCTCTCTCTCTCTCCCGGGGGAGCAAAGGAAACACTAGACAGAAAAATAGACATAAATATATGAATACAAAATAAAATTAAAATCAAATCTACTGTTAGAATAAAAAAAATAAAGTAAAAAAAATACTCCAATATAAGTAGTACTGTATGAAAAAAAATGGTGGTAAGGGTAAAACAGGAAAGAGAATAATTTCCCTTGATATTCGTGAACGGATGGACCGAGAAACGAGATTTCCAGAGTAGTAAGAGCTGTGTGTTTCCTGTATTTTTATTTGTTTTTTCTAATTAGAATTATTGTTTTAATTTTCCATTAATATAATTTAGATTACTAGTAGTTACTACTACAAAATATAAATAGTAGCATATTTTTTATATACAATTTTATGATATTAGATTATTTCAATTTGGATGCTATATATTTCAGCCTTATTATTATAATAATTAAAGAATTTTCTTATTGAAAGAATAAATTTTCAAGCCTGTTGAGAAAGAGTTAAAATTTCTTACTAAAGTAAAAACTTTCTCTCGTCAAAAAAAAAAAGGTAAAAACTTTCAAATATTGTGAATAATGAAAAAAATAAATGCTTGGAGAGTTTCTCCACGTTTGACGTTTGGACGACATGATTGTTTTCAAATTATTAGTTTTTTTTTTTACACAATTCAAATTGTTAGTCACTATCAAATAGCATAAAAAGTCTAGTTAAAAAAAAAAAATAAAGAACAACGCCTGAATTGTTAGCTCAACCGGTAATTGTACCGTGTCTGTACTGTGAGGTTTTGGATTCAAATCTTACGGAATGTGAGTTTGTTTATTTATTTATTTGTTTGTTTGTTTGTTAGATAGAATTTATTAAACTTAATTTAAGGTAATTATTTGTTTGTTTATTAGATAGTAGTTTATTAACTACCTTATTTAAGGTAATTTCTTAGTTTGGGTTGGATTCTCATTTAGATGTTTGGGCATATGGAGATCTATTCTGATTGTAATGAGATTTCACATGTAGTCACTAAAAAAAGAAATTAAAGAACAAAATTTTTAAGATTCTCTAACTAATGGAAATTCCTTTTCTCATGCATTATGCTTTGATTCTAACTTTATTATATATTATATTATTGTATATTGGTATTTTCTTTTAATTATTGTCTTAAATTAATCATAATAAATACTACACTAATAAGAAGGTTGAGATTCTGGCCCAAAAAAAAAAAGAAGGTTGAGATTAAATAATTCAAAGTCAAGCATGCATTCCTCTTCACAAGGAGGAAAATGCATAAGCATGGAATCAATACCTCGTGTCCGAAAGGTATTAAAAGTTGCAATATTGAATTGAATTTTCCATAATCTTCGACACCCAAATATTGTTTTTTTTAGAAAGGATTTTACCCGTGATTTTGTGTTCAAAGAACGTGTAAAGGCATTAATTTAGATTGTTCAAAAAGGAAATGAAATCATCATGTACAAAGGGAATTCTCTTGCAATTTTTTCCTTTTTGATCTCTTTGATTTTCAAACATATAGCAAGTGGAGTAGGTGAATGAATATTCAACTTTGTAGCACTAGAGAGTAAGTCAAATGCCAAATGTTTGACCCTGACCTTGCCCTTTGTGATAGGGATGATTTCCATATGTAATTAACTCCTAAATATTCATATAATTAATTGATTATCTTAGGTTATTAAGTCTTAAGTAAATTGTCCTTGACAAACAGCAACAGGACAAATCAGTTTATAATTAAGTTACCTATTTTTAAAAGGTTGATTACTAATGACTCTCCCCCTCAGCCAAAAATAAAATGACACCTCATTGAAGGATTGATTGATTACTCATGTATAATACTAGTGTGCAACGTTGCATGGGTTACCAACAAGTGATTGATTCAAGTGGTTTGACACTTGTTCCCCTTAAACAAGATCTTGGATTCGAATTTTGTGAATGGAGAAAACCATTGTTGGGAGAACTTTACCCCTATAGTGTGGTCAACTCAACTCGATCAAGGTTAATTTGTAAATATACAGAAAAAAAAAAAACGCTGCATGGGGTTACTTTTGGATCAAAAGGCCATATTATCATTTATCAATACTAATATAAAAAAATTAGTGTAAGGATTATGTTTTTGTTAGAGTAATAAAAAAAATATTTGAAGCATGTAGCATTTCATTTAGATAAGAGGTGGGTGACCTTTTACTGCTGCCATATTATAAAGTGTACAAAAATATAATGAAAGATGGCCTAACTCATGACAAAAGATGGATTATTTATAGCACTTGGGACAATTGTGGATATATATATTTCAAAGTTTTCTTTTGGCAATAGTAACTACAAATTCATATATTGCTTTTATTGATGGTTTGATGATTGGGTTACCTTTATTTCTTTCTTTCTTTATTCTTCAAAGTTGTATGATTGGAATTGGACACGAATTGCACCATGTTCAATTGCTCACGAGTTGCATTAAACTAAATAACACAGTTGACAGATATACCAAAATAACTAGAATTTATAATATATATAGTACTATATATTAAAAAAAGTTATAAAATAGTTTTCGTGTTGTGTTGTTCCAATTCAATCCATTCAAATAATTATGTTCCATGCTTCTGATCACCCCAAATAATAATAATAATACTTATAACACGTATGATAAAATGAGGAATATTTGGTTTCCATATGGGCAATAACTATATAAACCCAAACTATTAAAACTTAAGTGTTTGTTTAATTTGGGAGAATATTGATTATAGTAAAATTGGATAATGATTTATACATAACAATATTGCAATTTTACCTTTAAAGTTCCATAATTAGTAGTAGTCGCTTCGTATATCATATGCTATATACAAGGGATTGTCATAAGTTTTATAGCACGATAACTCACATCGAAAATAGTTTAAATTTGTAAAGGAACAAAAAAAGTAAGTAAAGCTGAAAATGAAAAAGTGGTGATATATATATATTATTATAGTAGTAATCAGATAATGGGGCGGTCAATAGTCAGATAGGAACCTGGCCCCGACCGATAAAAGTTTCATCCATAACGATCCTTTTATGTTATTTTTTCAAAAATCTTCCAAAAAACAAAAAATTGATGGTCTTTTTAATTAGGTGACCAATATTATATATAATCTTTGTCACCCTTTTGTTTTGTCACCATTTTTCTCCCTATATGCAAAAAAATTTACCCCTTCAAGGCAATTTAGCAGGAAATGGGGACGGGCATTTTTGTCTAGACAAGTATATTTCTATAACCCTAGACATTTTCTTTGCATGCATATATGCTTCGAATCTATTCCATTTAACATATAATTCACTGACAAGTCAAAGATGTCTGATTCGGTGATTCCTTAATTGGGCATGGGTTGTTCTGCCCTTTGCCCATCTATTTGTAACCTTCAATTATTCAATATGTGCAACTTCAAATTGGACCCCATATCACAAAAGGAAAAAGAAAAATTATATGTTTATATTATTATTCCTAATAATTGATTTGTGAGTAGAGCAATGGTTTTTTTTAAGTATATATATAATAATTATAATATGATTCAATTTGATAATTGAAGTATATAATTTCTGATTATTGTGTGTTGTTGGCACAGCATACTAATTGGACTAATATTCCCTTCAATAATAATTGAAATTAGTGAATATATGCTTATTAATTAGAAGGTTAGAGGGTAAATTACTCAACCAAATTATAGAAAAGTTTGCATCAATATTTTTGGGGTCAACTTTAGCAGGGGGTTCATTGTCTCCGCCACCCATAAAAGCTCAAAAGAAATTAAAAAAGGAGTTAGAAAAGCAAAAGTTAACCCTTGTTTCCACTTTGATCAAACATTTCACTTAAGTTAGTTTGATTAGTGTTTAAATTATAATAACATTATTTAAATTTGGAAGTGCTCAAGTCATTGTCTTAAAAGATAAGACACGCTTGTTGATCAAAGGGTTTATGAGACTTTAATTATTGATAGTAATTATTATGAAGACAACAAAGTAAGAAATTAAGGAAGTTGGTAATGAAAAGAAACCCCATTAGTAAGACAAGAAGACATAAACTAGACAATGGATGAGTTAATTCTACATCTAACTTTGCCTCAAAAGACTTTATTACTCAAAAAGAGAAGTGAAAAGAGAGAAGTTTGGCCAAAAAAAAAAGACACCCTAGTTCTAAGACAAGAAAACACTAATTATACAAATTGATGGGTTCAAGGTACATTGTGAATCTACCATTTCCCATCAAAAACCCCTTTTGTTTTTCAAACTTTTAGTATTACACTTTGTACCAAACTACCACCAATAAGACAACACACCTTTTATTTCACGATATGAATAGGGCTATATAGGCAAGTCATCTTCTACAGCATTAATAATAAAAAGGATTGATTAATTAATTAAGATTAAGATTAACGTCATACGCTTAATTTTTTTTTTTCCCTTTTTCTTCTACCCCACGATTCAAATTATTGTGGCAATTGGCAAAGGAATTCTTATAATTAGTTCAACAATTATTTCTATATATATAAAAGAAAGAACTGTGGATACATAATTGAGGCTCTTCCATCAATTGGGAATTAATTATATATATCTCCATTAAAAGCGAGGTGAAGAAGATCAAATATTGAAACCTAATTAATTGATCAGCTTGGCATTTGTGTATGCACCTTGATATGAGACGTACGTTACTTTTGTATAAGGTAAAGGTTGATGCATATTAACCCACAAACTAGAATATTATTTCCCTTGAGACTAATTAGTGGGTTTTGGGAGTATGATTTAAAATAATGTGTAGTTACGTAAGAGGCTAATCAAGGATAGACATGTGCTGATTGATGATAAATAGATAGTTTATCCATAAGCATCGATGTTTGGAAAGTTTATAAAACCTAGAACTTAAATAGGAGTACTATATATATAAATATAATGCAGTATATATATATGTGCGCGCGCGAATGTAATCCGATTCTTAAAAAGTAGCAAAAGTTTAAAGCATAGGGTTTTGTAATATATAGTATTAAGTTAAAAAAGAGAATGACATAAATTTAACATGATAATGGAAGAGAGGGAAATTAAATAATAAGAAAAGCTTTCTATATGAGAGCAATATTTTGACCGATTGAAAGGATCTCTTTACATTATATATATATATATATACACACACACCTTTAAATTGGATTTTAGAATGTAGTAGTAAAAAATAAAAATGAGTATAGTAACACGTTTTTTTTGGTTTATAAACAGCGTCGTCATGGATGAGCTAGCATTATCAAAAGTTTCCCCTCCCTGTAAGAAACAATTGTTTATTATGTACTAGAAAAAAATAAAATAAAATACTATAGTAAAAACTAAGCGTAGAAAGAAAGAAGGATTCCATAGCAAAGAGAATATTTGTAGCCAAAGTGTTTGGGGATCAATTAATTGCTTTCGTGCACATGACTGCCATGTGGCATCGTAGTGCTACAACTTGTCATTTATTGGTTTTGGTAACCCAATTAAAAGAAACTCGCGGCCAATACTAATGTTGGTTCACCACCAAACAACCACATCTACACATATGCATGAATTTCTTAATTACTACCTATACGAAATTTCCAAATGTAATTAAGACGTTTTTTCTATTTGAGTTGGTTATTGTATAAGTTAGTTGATGTAAAATTGTAACGATTAGCAATATTGAAAGATTTTTCCCACTTAATTAAATTCGTACATTTTTGTGCAAAAAAAAAAAAATCGTACTTTATGCTTGCCACCTATGTTATTAAGGCTAAATATATAAGACTATATATGTAGGAGCATTTTAAAATTTTAATTTATTAACAATTAATCCATAATTCGATATAGTCGATACCCTATTTTTTCAGTTAATTAAGATTTTCTTTTAGATAAAATTATAATTTGTTCGACTCCTATAAATTTCTACAAATAACTTTATACTAGAACTTCCCGGCCGCGCTTCGCGTGCGGCTGTTTTATTTTATAAATTCTTTTAAGAAAATTCAGTTAAGAAATGAAATTTTGTTGTGAAATGATAACAAAACAAAGCAATGGAGTAAAATTGAAGTATGGAAAAGACAAGAGAATAGATAGACAATAGAATATGGAGAAGAAGAAAATATGAAGAATGGGAGAAATTGTTCCCATTCATCTTATTCCATAACAAAGTAAGTGGCCTATTTATAGGCACATAGATACATCACCATAAATATAAGGGGATGAACTTAGCACATAGGTATATATATATGAATGAACCAAGTCATCAATCTTATCTATGCTTTAATTAGATTCATGGACATACACAACATACATGTATATTCATAACAAATTTATAATTAATTTATAATTATTTGATAATTTATTTTATATAGGAAAGGGGATGAATGTCTTTTAATTTTCCAAACTAAATGAATACAAATATAATAAACAAAACATTAGAAAATTAACTATTGACACTTGTCAAAGAAACCAAATGCCAAGTGACACTTAATGAGGGTCTTGTACATAAAATTAATAGTCGGTTTAATAGTCGAAACATAGAAATTAATCACTATAATAATTAATAACTTATAATATAAGATAAGTTAATATAAATGAAAGTGGTTGCCTGTTTGTTAAGCAAGAAATCAATCTTGGATAATATCCCCACGCTCACCCAAGATTCTAGCAAGCTAGCTTTTCTTGCATATGTCTATACTCTGTTTAGTTCCTGGTTTTGGCCAAGGTGGTTTGTTTTGTTCCTGTTCCACTTCAAACAGCAACAGAATCTCCTCAAATTTACACCAGTTTTACGAATCTTGGGATTGTCGGTCCTATTTTATTAGCATAAATATACTATAATTTAACATTATAATTAATTAATTAATCCCTATAATATTATAGACTTTAAACTCTCTCTAAGTCTTAAAGTTTGGTCCAAAACGCAACCATATTATATGTTTGATATTATAAAAGGTAAACTATATAAAGTCTAAAGGTGGTGGGTAAAGGGACGATGAACCTATCTCCTTCTTTCCTTTCTTTACTAAAATTAGAAAATTGAGTTTCCATGCAGATACAATGCAAGGATACAATACATCGAGTACCCCATGAATAATACCTTAAATTACTCTCTACGATGATCTCTACAATTGGTTGCCGACATGATTGAAAATTTGCTTCATTATTTAAGGATGTTGGTAGTTGTGTTTTTTCCCTTCTTTTCTTTTCCTCTTTCCTAGTATATGTTTAAATTTAACAAGGGTTGGATGATCAAATTTTCAAATTTTTTTTGGCTAGTTTGATTACCATGCATCAATTAATATATATATTTAATCATCCGACCGACAGTTGATAATCAATTGTTTGACTGCTATATATAAGTATATAATAAGGTTGATACTATATAGTATTACATATATATAGTAGCTACTGATCGAGCTATATATACTGTATTTTTCAATTTGGATTCATTGCATGTAATTACCGTTAATAACGGTAAACAATGTATTAGTTATCCATATTATATAACTAGTTTTGGTCCCAAAAAAAATCCATATATAACTAGTAGTATTAAGATATATATAGATATATTTATATATAATCCTTGGAAGTTAAAAATTTGCAAGTAAAATTCTATATATTCACCCCAAAAGAAGAATATAAGAAGAATTAAACTTGTGATACATCGTGAAACTTAAAATTTACTAGTAAATTATAAACCGCCCGTAGGACATAAATTAAAGTATAAATTTTAATATACCCATTAATTCAAGATATATATATGTATGTACGTATATGTTATTATAATTTTTTTTAACTTTCTCAATGATGGAAAAAAGGATATTCCTATCATATATAGCCTGGAATGGATGAATTAAATAACTAGACATATTTTAATGAGAAGGGAGTTTGGCTTATAAAAAATTTCTCAATGATTTGATTCCATTTCCAATATACTACAATATAGTACCATAGATTCCTAAATTTTATACCTTTAAAAAGAAAAATTATGGATTTATAGTGTTTCCATTAATTGTTTTTCATTGGGCTCGAAAGTACCTCTCTCAATTATTATCATAGGATTGCATGTGCAACAATTATGTTCCAAAAATGGCTTTGGTTCTGCCGCTGTATGTGTGCTCCTAACTTTGAACCATTGTTGATGCACGTAAGGTTGTTGGTGTCGTTTCCTTGAGACTTTGATGCATGGCACCCCAACTTAGCTCACATGACATACAAATTATATATGGGACTATGGGAAAATGCATGGGTTAATTATATATCTTCCATAACTTGATATATAAATATATATGAATATCTTTTTAAAAATTTATTACAGTAAATCAATCAAACATTCTTCAATTAATGCCATGATGATGGCAACTTCGAGTATTTGTGAAAAAATAAGTTGTGTTTGTGTCGTGTATATATGTGTTTTAGTTTTTTCTTTTGGTATGAAATCTCCGGTATCTGGTATAGTCACGATCATTCTGTTCGAAAGATATACGTGCTACAATTCTCTGTCTTAGATCGTTCCTCAACTATCCTAATAAATATAATTTGAAAATGAATAATAGTACTTGTTGACACCCGAATTTTCATTTTAGGGTAAAATTGCCACCATGAATGAAAAATAAGATGAATGGCCAGGATTTGAATGATGATGTGTTAGTCTTAATAGGATTTTAGATCATCTTATGGATGTTGTTAAAAGACTTTGGTTTTAAGTCTGAAAAGCCCAAGTTGATTAATTGAGCCCAAGATTGGTCATAATTTAATTATAATTATTATAAATAAAGTATGTAAATGCAACCTTTGTGTTTTCCAAAGCACAGGCCCGTTTGCTAAACGCAAGCACATGCGCGTTTGCTCAGCTTGTGCACGTTATATTGCAGGAGCGTTTTCTCAATAAGCGTTTTGATTTTCCTGATAAGTTTTTCAATCAAGGATACATGAAATAGGATTTAAAAGTCCTATTCCTTGGATTGCATGGTGCACTTCCCCATTTTCACTCCCAAGTGTTCTTGCAACGACCTGTCAATTTTTAGCACAAGACATCGTTGGAGCTAACTTTTCCCAGATTTTCATTAAAGGACGAAAGTTGTCCCGTATAGGCCAAGGACGGGTCGAACCGTCATTCCACAAAACTCGATCCAACCTTTCCTGTATAGTAACTCTGCCGTTAATCTTGCGAACCCAAGTAAAGGTACCCGCCACACATCCAGGATCGGACAGATTGCAAGCATCCATTATCTCCCGAGATTTCAATATCCTGTTCAAACAATTCCCAGAGCCTCCCTTCCGCTTGCTGCTAATATGATAGCAGCGGGAAATGGGGGGCAAAAGCAGCAAACCAACCCCCGAGTGGGGGAGCGGACCTTAGGTCGTCCGGCCTTTCTTGCTGAGCGCGGGAAAGAAATTGAAATTCGGCCCATCACATCTATGTTAGCTTTTCTGTCTGAACCCATTCAAAAAATTCGCTTTCTAGATGATCCTTCTAGAAGAGTGGAAAACGCTCTCCGAGAATGATTCTGACGCGTCGTTTTCTCCAGAAAAGTGCTGACTTGCTCTTCTTGTTTAGTAGTGGCTGTGCAATGATTTTCAGCCATATCACGTTTCGGTCATAACTTTTCATATCTTTTCAATTAAGGACATGTAGACCGAAAACGATGATTTTTGTTCAAACGATGGTTCCATATGGTTCGAGCCATGTTTACAAGTGTTAATAATGATTAATTTCGTGGCTTAAGAGGTTAACCCAAGTTCATAAGTTGTTCGGGTCACATTGTCACCAGATTCCTCTCCAGAACGCGCGTTTGGAAGAAGCAGCAGCATGCGCCGACGTAGGCCAAGGGAATTTCGAAATTGGCTTTAATTTGAAGATAACAAGTGTATTTCAACGGAGAATGGAGTTTTCAAAGAGCATTCGTCCATCAAACAACATTTCAAAAGAGTTTCCTGAAGAGCAACGAGCCGTCGTTTCAGCGAAGGATCAAGTAAGGAAGAATTTCAGGCCCATGAAGACTCTCTAAGGCCCATGACGACCCCTATATAAAGGAGGCAACCCCCATGGTTTCAGGGAGACAACTCAACTCATCAACACATCTCAAACTTGCCTTGCTGCAAAATTCCAAGCCTTGAGCTTTTTTTTTTGAAATTCTGCAAACTTCTGCATAATTTCTCCGCTTTTCTTACAAGTTCATACTTGTTCTTCCATTTTTACTGCTTTTGATCTTGTCTCCCGACATGTTAACAATTGTAATCCGTTTCCATCAATCAAATAGTAATCATTTGCTATTTTTTCCTTGAATTGAGTAAGAAAAACCTTTGAAACAGATATAAAATGAAGAAAATCTGAATCAATGATTTAAACAATCTGTTTGTGACTTTGATTCGGTCCCTGCAATCCGCTTGACCTTAAATCCGCTGCAACCAACACTAAATTACTGTTCGTAAGACTTTGTCAATTTACTGTAAATTGACTGCCACGCCCTTGCCATAAGTATTTGCTCAAAACTCGAGAGATTTTTGGCGCAATAGTACTATATATAGGAGGGTTAAAATATCTTAGAGGTTCCTGTACTGTACAAAAATATTCAATTTCGTTCATGTACTCAAAAAACGATCAATTTAGTCCATATACTTATATTATTGGGTCAATTTAGTCTCTATGCTCTCAAGATTGGGTCAATTGAGTCCAATCGATAAAGGTACAATGAGGATTCAATTGAACAAATCTTGTGAGTACAGAGACTAAATTGACCCAATCTTATGAATATTTGGATTAAATTGATCACTTTTTTAGTACAGGGATGAAATTGAACATTTTTGTACAGTATGGGGACCTCCCAAGTACTAAGAAAGAATTGGAGGATAAAAAATGTTGTTAATCTTGTAATATAGAGTTGACTTTTTGGCATCGGACAAGTTGGAAGTTTTTGACATATAGGAGAAAGAGCAGCGAATTGAAGAAAGAAAGAAAGATCCATCAATATCAATCTTGAGAAAAGTGTTTGCTGTTCTAGATCAAATGTAGTAGTAATTCATTGAACAACATTCACAAGAATGAAACTAAACAAACCCCAAAGTCATCAAAAAATTAAAAAGGCAGATTTTTCAAGAATCAAGAAACAAATTAAAACTATGGAAAAAAAAAAGAAACAAATTAAAACCAATATGAGGTTGTATCAAGTAGTAAGTGACTTTTTACCTTTTAAGCAGGTCTCAGGTTCCAAATTTGAAACCTTGCGTGTTCAGCCGTCCACGTTAGTAAACTCATTCACCAAACTTAGTTGCGCGATCCGAGTCGAATTCAGATTAGTTGTTATCTGGATTGGATACCGGATGGGAAAAAAAAAAGAAACAAATTAAAGAAAAAAACCCAGAAACTGGTTATAGCATATATACCATATTACTGCAGGTATCCTGAAATATCCTGATATAAGCATAGATATTTGTGCAGATGGGGCTTATCATCATCAATACGAACTATAGTACCACGGCTGTATATTCATCTTGGAATCTGATCCACTGTTGTAAAAGCAATGCAAAGCCAAAGGTAAAAAGGAAACAAATTAAGGCTGAGAGAGATGAGATGAAGGGGCTCGACATTTTCCACCAAACAAGCTGGTGGGGCTTTGATGGTTGCATTTCTGTGCCTTGCTGGGTTTTAATTGCTTTGGTATGGGACTTTTGGTACCCACAATTTGTCTTTAACCCATAATTTAACTATGACTTTTGCACCTTTCGTTTTTAGTGTTTCCACTTTCCATTTCTAAATTGCAGCAAGTTTTTAAAGTTTAGAAGGGGAAGGAAAGAAATTATGATCAAACCAGCAATCTTATAAGCCTCAGAAACAAAAGGGTTGTTATGTTTTTTAAGACAATGATTTATTTTAGTGTTAATGTGAGTGTGTACTTATGTTTTTGGACCGCTGCAACTTTCTGTTAGGACGAGAACAACAAAACACAGAAGCCAAACTTCCATTGGGATTTGAGTTATTGTTTCTCTCTTTGAAATCTCTGCTGACAGATACATATATTTACCTGCTCTGTTTTGCTGCCATGGACCTATACATTGTAACACCCAAAGAAAAGTACATTACTACAAAAATTTCCCAGATTTTAACAGATTTAGGAAAAGAAAAATACTAACAAAACAGGGAAGAAATAATGGACCACCCTTTTTGTGGGGGTTGCTTTTGATCTGATCATTCAAAATCTGATGGCAGTTCTTCACATTTACTATCAAGTAACAGTATGTGTGTGATGAAGATGATGAAGTAGGACCACTTTTCTGAGGCTTTGTGGGGGTACATCTGATCATAATCTGACGGTACGCAATGCTCACACTCTCATATCAAATGCTTTCGCCAGCTTAGAGCCTTTACTGTACAAATTTATTAGCCAGAAAAGTGAGCAAGCATTTGGACCACCCTATTTCCCTAACACTGAACTATTATTTGTTTTTGAAAGCCTTTGTTTCTGAATCCATAGGGTGGTCCTTATAAAGGGTTTTAATCAAAAATCATAAGGTTGGGAATTGGGAATTGGGATTGGGACTCATGACTCACTCACTGTGTTTTTTTCTGTACAAACTTAGTACCATATACGTACGAGTTCATCACTTGGAACTTCCTTTCAACACCATTCATTATTTCTTTTATTTATTAAAACACAGTTCAATTCTGAAAAAGTGAATTCCAAGTTTTCAACTCTTAGATCTCATCCAATTGGAGAGGTTTTATTGGATTTGCTTTATTATTTGCAGTAAATTATTATTGATATCATGAAGAAGCTGGTGTTTGTATTGTAATTTGTAAGCAGAGGAATTGAAAGTCTTGAACTTCCCCCCAATGGGTTTATTGGGTACTTTCTTCCTCATTCATTGAACGTTTACTCGATATGAAAGTTTAATCCTCATTTGGGTAGCAAAACTCAAACAAGAAAAGCAAGCATGGCCCATTACTAAAATGGAGAAAGGCTTTGGGGTGGAAAGTAAACCGATGGACATTGAGAGAGACAGGCCTGCTAATTTATGATGTTTGAGCCATGGTCCAATAACTTGTTCTCAAATGGTCCAACTCAAAACCCAAAAGCCTTTTTTGTTTTGTTTTTCCTTCGTTTTTCACTTTATTGAGGCAAAAATAGAAGAAAGGTACTACATAGTTTGAAGACAAAATTCTGGATTTCCTTTAATTAAATGAAATGTTAAACCTTTCAAGAAAAAGGCTTAAAATGGTTTACAAAATGACAGTGCAGTGACTAGCACTCATGTTGTATACAATTACTAGCTTTGCTGAGTGCAGACTTTGAATTAGTTCTATCTATCGTAACAAGGAAATCAGTTAAGGAAGCTACACAAAATGTTCTGTTGGGTATTCATGCTCATATCCATTGTAATCGTAGTACAATTTTTCTCCTTTGCGTATGTCTCTGTTAGCAATCAGCAAAACTCTGCACTGCCCGTTCACATCATATCTCACACATTTTACATTTTGCTTCTTTCTCCCATCCCTGCATGAATATGAACAAATCCTTTTTAATTTTTATGTTGTTCTATGAGGTAAAATAAGGAATAAAAAGTTTAGTAGAGCATGAACTCACGGGGAGAAGTTGTTGATGCCATTGACAAAGCGGGCAATGTTGCTACGTTTGTCCGGACAAATAACAAGGCTTTTCGAAGGATTTGATGCATGGAGAAGAGTCATCATGCTATCTCCATCATCATGTTCACGGTTCCTCAAGTAATCAACATCTCCACAATATTCTGTAATTATAGTTAAATCCTTTATAAATCTATCAGCCTGTACAGTAAACCTGCCAATGCTCATAATAACAATTCCCAACTCAGAATCTAATTGTACATAAAAGCGTATAATAAAACAACAATCTAAAACCAATATAAAATTTTAAGCATACCCTTCAACAGGATCAAAAACAACCATAAGAGGAGGGCATTCCCCTTTTTCCATCATCCTCTTGCATAAATTCAAGGCCTCTATATCTTCTTTTGGTAGAACCTGAAATGCAATTCATCAAAAATTAATCCTGATTGGTTTTATAATGGAATGATGGAGTTTGGGTCACACCGGGTGTGCTATTTTTCTATGCCTGCAAATCTCACTCTAGACACTAGACATTTTGCATTTGAATTTTATTTGATCATCAAAATTACTTGAAAGGAATCAAAAGTTCAGATTACCTGCATCCCTCCCTTCTCGAGAGCTGTACAATTAGCTGACCTTAATGCCATGCCAGGCCTGTAGGTAAGCTCATCACTGTACTCAGCTCCAGAAGCTTTCAATGCAGTTGCCAATGATGCCATTTGTTCCAATCTCCTTTGAGGGTCTTCTGTTGGATTAAATGGTAATAATTTCCTTTTCTTTTTGGACATAGCTATGCAACTACCTTTCTTTCTCTTCTTACTGTTGACTGGATACAGCAATTATAATAGTCATATTAGTCTCAACCAATGAAAGAATGTGGGGAAAAAAATCACTTGAAAGAGTGATTATTCTACTTACTTTGACTTAGCTTTTCAGTCGATTCTGATGACCTTTGAATCCTAAAGAAATCAACGATTTTGGTCTGAACCAGAGGAAACGCTGAATACAGTGAAAGATGACAGTAATTAGAATACAAAGGCATAATAATAAAAAAGTTGCATTTCTACTTTGTAAAATGCAAAGCAAATAGGAAATAGCAATCACAATTTTTTACAGATACTTCTATGTAATAATGTACTAATAAGGATCTAATTTCTGAATAACAGTAGCTTGACTTTGGTGAAATTACATACATTTCAATTTCAACCTTATTCTAACATCCATTTCTGTTTTTTTCCCCTACTAATTAATATATCTTAAAACCAGGAAACTAAAATCTAACCAGTTTGATCAATCATTTGACTAACTAAACACCCAAATGCAATTTAACCAAAAAAAAAAACACCCAAATGCAAATGTGACATGTTTAAATGAAAAAAAGACAATAATAAAGCATAGATTTAGGGCAGAGAAATGGTACATTTGGGTTGCTTGATGTTGGAACAAGAGGGACATAACCAAGAGCCTTTGGGAACCGAAACAAGAATGGGTCTGAGGCAAAACAAATGGAATCCCTTATCGCATTTGTCGCACAACAAAAGCTGTGAACCAAAATCACCAGACCCACATCTCTCGCAGCTAACATCCTCGTAATCCAAGCCATCATTGTCTCTGAAGAAAGTGCCGCCGCCGTATCGCTTCGGCGCCTGAGTTCTCCGCCTCAGAATCATCGTTGTCTTCTTCTTCGTCGTCGTCGCCGCCGCCGCCATTGATAAGGAAAGACAAAGGAGTGAGGTGAAATGGATGGAGGGAGCTCACAAATGATTCACGGGTCATTTCATTTCCATTTCGGTCGTGGGTTATAAGGGGTGGAACTTGACAAGCGGCATTGGAGGGCCAATGTGAATAAAATTATTTTAGAAGGATCAATTTAAGAATTTCAATGCATTTTTATTTAAATGTAAGTGTATAATAATGTAAATTTTGTAATTTTGAGGGGGTGATGGGCCCCACCAGAAATACTTACGGTCCGCCGCGGAGCCAAATTAGTTAGGTGAATTTCGCGCGCTGATTTTTGGTTTCGCGGGAAAGGTTTTTCCGCGCCATCGTTTGGTTCTTGCCTTCTTGGAAGGTGAAACATGGTTCGCCACGTGGCCCATTCTCCATTCTTTAGGATGTGATATGGTGTAATGAGATGTATTCCAATTAAAATCCTCCTATATTATGAGCCGTTAGATTAAGTCAACGGTATAAAACGGGTCATCTCGATTGGATCCCAAATCTTGAAGAGCAAAGCCCAAGTCAGTCTTTATTACGGCCCAAGAAGGGAACCTGATTTAAATTTTTTACAATCCACCGGCATTTCTTCTACAACAATGGAAGTCCACCTCGTCTCGTCGACGGACTCGGACGAGTTCACTCACCTGACTCGGGCCTTATCTCGATCCACAGTCATCGGGCTCGACGCCGAATGGAAGCCCATTCGGTCCCAACAGTCGACTTTCCCCACCGTCACCCTTCTCCAGCTCGCCTGTCAGCTCGGCGACGACACGGCCGTGTGGGACGAGTCGGTAGTCTTCTTGCTGGACCTCGCCTTGATTCCCTTATCGTCGATATATGAATTGTTGAAGGACGTGTTTGTTTCGCCGGATATATTGAAACTGGGGTTCAGGTTCAAGCAAGATTTGATCTTTTTGTCTTCCACCTTTTCAGGTCAAGGATGTAATCCTGGCTTTGATAAAGTAAGCATTTTTATTTTGATCTTTGAAAAAATAAATGTTCAACTCAAATTTTCGTTGTAAATTTGTGCTAAGATTCTGTCAAACAATGGTGAATAGGTGGAGCCTTATATGGACATTACCAACATATACAAGCTTTGGCAGCATAAACAAGGAAAGAAGGTTTCAAAGGATACAAAAAGTTTGTCAGCTATATGTGAAGAAGTGTTGGGCACTTCTCTTTCAAAGGTATGTTTTTTAAACACCAAATTTTCATTCATCTTTTGTAACTATTGTTTAATGATATTTGTAAAGTTGAGGAATATTTAGGTTTTGTAACTTTGGTATTTGTTAATCTATTGGTTTAGAACCTTTCATTTCATGAAAGAAACAGAATGATCAGGAAATGAATGATAAATTTTCTACCATATAAGTTTTAGATGGTATAAAGTGGAAACACTTTTGTTCCATTACTTCTTTCCATTTCATTGGTTAGGTGTCTCCTAGGAGCTCATTTGTTTAGCCTGCACCAAATTTGATAGTAGAAGTTGTCCACTAAACTTGTTAGATTTTGGAGAGTCATTTGTTAGGTTATGTACTTCTTATAAGGATTATGTGGCAATAATATCAATTTGTTAATGTAATATACAATCTGTTTTAGGAACTTCAATGTAGTGATTGGTCACATCGTCCTCTTTCAGAAGACCAGATAAGATATGCAGCTTCAGATGCACACTGCTTGCTTGGAATATTCAAAACCTTCAAGGCCAAGATTGTTAAAGAAGGTGAAAATAATCTCAGATTTTTTATTTGTATTGATTGCGATCAAATTTTTTTGTGCAAAATTCTAGGATAATTTTTTCGTATCTATAAATGTTTGTTTTTCACTTGTTTAGAATACTTTTCATCCTTCAGAGCTATTCGGCATATAAGAAAGCTTAACCTACCACAGCTATTCTTGCCCTTCTACACGAAATTTTCTCTTAGTTTGCTTACAACCACTCTATGTATTCCATAGCTAGCATCTAATGACAGAGGTTCTAGTTGTTGTTTACATACCGCCCTTCCATTTATTGAGCATTGTCAGCGGCAAATTGAGTTTATTACTTGAGCATCTTCATGAATAGGGCATTTGTTATTGGTATTCTGATGAGATTCTTATAATCTTATTGGCTTATTCAATTTGCCTGAATTATAGTATGAACTAGGTTCAAATACCTGGACCACCTTTTATTACAGGTCATTCGTGTAGTGACGTCAAGGAACTGCATCAACATAATGTTAATTTAGGACTGAAGGAAATTCTCACGATGCCTGATAATAATAATATGGTAGTTGGAACCAAATTTTGCAATGCACTGGATATTGTCCAAGCTACTGCTTCTTCTGAAGATTGTGAAAGAATAGCCCAGGTAGTGGAGGTAGTAAGAAATACTAAGCCTATGGATGAATCCCTCTTGAAGATAGTAAAAAAATACGGCGAAAAAATTTTGTTGCGAGAATCTGATAGAAAGCCAAAATCTTCCAGAAAGAAAGGAAGAAAACGATCTTCAGTGGTTGTCTGCAGAGAGAAGAAGCTAGAGATTTTTAGTGACTGGCAAGGCCCCCCACCATGGGATATCTCCTTAGGGGGTGATGGGTGTCCCAAGTTTTTGTGTGATGTGATGGTAAGTAAATTGCACATTCTGTTTCTTTTATTGTTTCTTGCAGGCTTTTAGATCATGACAGAATCCCCAATTCAAAGATTTCTTGAATGTAAGATAATTGTATTAGTAGTGGCCTACAATATCAGCAATTTAGTTTTATTTCTAGGACACAAATTAACACTGCACGATAAGTCGAGTCTGTAATATACTATTTATACTGTTAGTGGGAATGTAACAAATTACTTATTTAGGTTGAGGGCTTGGCGAAACATCTACGTTGTGTTGGTGTAGATGCTGCAATTCCACATTCAAAACTGCCAGAACCCAGGTTTTCCTCTCATCCCTATTTGGAAATCTCTGAACATATTTATATATTTTTTTGATGTGTGCTTGTAATGAAGGTATTGAATTTTTTTCTTTATCAAACTTTCATTGCTTTTAGGGAGCTAATAGATCAGGCATGCAGAGAGAAGAGAGTGCTTTTGACACGAGATGCCAAGCTATTGAGACATCAGTATCTGATAAAGAATCAAATATATAGGGTGAATAATCTTCTTAAAAATGAACAGCTACTTGAGGTATGTATAGAGTCACATGGACAACGAGATTCATGTTCCTGGAAGTTCAACTTGGTCTTTCATGGCCAAAATATAGGGAGGTTCATTGAGGTCAATTAAATTTAAAGTGCTTAAATGTACCTTTTTAGGGCTAAAATTCAAGAAGCGTTTGCAGGTAATTGAGGTTTTTCAGCTGAAAATTAGTGAGGATCAGCTAATGTCGAGGTGCACCAAGTGCAATGGGAGATTTATCCAAAAGCCACTGACAACAGAAGAGGCCATTGAAGCTGCAAAGGGCTTCCAAAGAATTCCAAACTGCTTGTTTAACAAGAATTTAGAATTTTGGCAATGCATGGAGTGCAACCAACTCTACTGGGAGGTAGTTTGCTGTTGCTTTTCCCTGTTCTTTAAAATGAGTTTCATATTTCTAACACATAGCAAAAACCATAAGGCTTGAATCTTGGATCTTTATATATAAACCACATCCACTGCCAATGACTTCAGCCACATTAATTATGGCATTTGCTGACTCAGACATTTTACCCATTTATTCCATGGTGGCGGGTATGACTGTTTGCCATGCAGTCTCTCTGGACTAAAAGCATGGGCATGTAAACAAAATTATGACTATGGGCGTAGGAGCTATCTCTCCTTGGTTATTTAGAATGTTTGCATTTATGGTGAGCCCTAAACAATAGAGGTCCATAGCAGCATGACCATCCCGATGAAAAGTTAAAATGCAGAATAGGTAGTCCCCTTGAGATATTTCTGGGGTTTCTTTAGATTAACTAGATTAATTGCTCCTGTCTGCATAATAATAGCAGAAGAAGTCTACCTCAAGAACGGAACGAGTAAGAATGCACTCAAGATTTCTGAAGTAAATCTTTTGTGCTGTCATTTGTGCCCTAGCCAAAAAATAGCTGCACTTGAAGTTGAATTAGATCGTTGTCATTTGTCATCCTATGATTTGCTTTTTTGTTTGAAAACCATTGTCTGTTGTGAAAATTATGGTCACAAAACCATGCACGCCTAGAACTTTAGCAGTTTACTTTATTGGCATGCTTGTAACATTTGTTTGGTTATTACAGGGAACCCAGTACCACAATGCTGTGCAGAAGTTCATCGATGTTTGCAAATTGAACGAATGACTCGGTAACTTGGAAGAAGATTAGAAGAACACTCTAATATTGATATATCATCGTATCGAGTTGTTGTTGTATTAAAGTATGTATGCTCACAAGCACATTCAAAATTTTCCCTACTACTAAATCCCATTTTGATTTTTGTAACATTGAGAATCAAACAAGGCTTTAGCATGCTTTTCATTGCTCAAGGGAAATGCTTCTATTCTATATTTTGGTATGTTACTATTACCAAACTCTTGTGTTGTTTGATAATGTAATTATATCATCTTATTATTTTTATTTATGCTAATCTGTTTAGAACTTAGAAAAGGAGGCTCGTGCTTAACACGTGCCAAATGTAAGGACACCAAGCGCAGGCGGATTCGAATACTTCTGAGAACACTGTATAATACTTATACTACACACATGAGAAGTGCAGAGAGCTGTCCACCTCGTCGTCCTATCACGTGACGTTGGTTGATCATCATCAGAAGGCTAATCTCAATTTTCGCTAATCATCCATTTCATCCAACGGCTGCGGCCTGCTGTAGTCTTCGTTTTGCCATTTCAGAACAGGCACGTGCGTCTCGGATGGGACCCATCTCCTTCCCTGACCCAACCAAAAGAAAAGAAATTATTCTTCGCTCTCTTAGCAACGGCTTACGTCATGGACACGTTTCGGCTCTTCCTAGACTTGGTTCAGTGGATCTGTCGTGTCCAAACGCCACGTGTCGTTTCTCTGTCGGGACGACTTGAAGCGCCCAAGTTGGATTTCGAGCCGCCGCCGCCGCAGCCGCAGCCAATTCGCTTTGGGCGGCACCCACCCACGGCTTATCTCTCACTTTTGCATTTCCCCCATTTCTCAAGGAAGGCTCTTCCAATTTTAGTTTCTCTTCGTCGAAACTTTCATGATTAATTAATTAACCTCAACAAAAAAATTACTCCTTTATTTTTATAGTTAATTGTATATAGGATAAATAATTAATATAGTACATGAACAATGAAAAAATGACAGTGCAAAAATGTTTTCATGCATGGGGAAAAAATTAACCTGGAAAATATATTTGGTGTATTCAATTCATCGCCTGAGGAATCGGATATATAAATATTTCTTAGGAATTGTCACTTCTTTGCTACTATGCAAATATTTGCAGCGCCTGTGCTTTTCTTCCCGACAATTCCTTTTTTCCCTTTTGTACTCGTGCTTGTTTCGTTTGCCTAATTACTCACAACTTCCGGCCCTCCCTCGTGGGTTCCACTTCTCTCTTTCTCTTTAATTTACGTACCATTAATTATTTTTAAGACTTCGTTTAGATTTTCATTTCATGCAAAGCTAGTTTGAAAATGGCCTTAGCCCTTAGTTAGAAGTTTAAAAATGAAGCATAAAAACTATTTCTTCGTTATATTTCACCAGTTTGCATGTATAGCAATTTCGTATACTAACTCCATAGTAATATAGTAACCATTTTTATGTTTTTTTTTTGTTTGTTTAACGTTGGAGGGGGGTTTTGGTCTGTTTGGACTTTGGAGGAGCAAATGATGATCACTTCACCTAAACTTTGTTCTCTTTTCCTTTTTACTTCTCTCGTACCAAGAAAAAGACTTGTTAAGAAAATTATTAAAGTATTAAAAATAGTGAAAAAAGAGAATGAGAAGAATCGTTACTCTTTCATTCTCTCTGGTCAGGAAAGAAACAACTAATAAAGTGTATAGTGCCCTGCACTAAACTAAACTTCACCCTCCCACAAAGGTCGAGATTTTTTAGAATATTATTGTCGGATAAATTAGGATTGGGAGGATTTTGTCTATTTAAGGCCCGTCCTCATCTCACTATAGATTAATTCGAATCCAATTAAAATTACTTGAAACAATTTTATTTTATATATCATAATCATTTGGCAAGATACAAATTAACCAATGTGAGATTGGATTAAGTAGTAAGCCGTTTTTTTAGTTTAGATCCAAGATCTTGTGTACGAAACCTTCCCGTCGGTAGACTTACCCATCAAATCCAGATGTGAGATGCCTAACCAAGTTGAATTCGGATTAATACCCCATCAAATCCAAATGCACAACTCGGGTCGAATTCATATTAGTAACCATCAAACAAAAAAAAAAGAGATAAATTAATATATACAAGTATTAGCTTGCGCTGTAAGTATTTCTTTTATTTGGATATCAGTTTACACTCGAAGAAACAAGTGTTAAATCTGAATTTTAAAATAAATATATTACAATTCTTATAAACATATATACATATGTATATATACGAGAAAAGACAAATATAGAATAATTATCTTCATCTCATCAAAATTTGAAATTGAGTCTTTAATAAATTTATTAGGTGTATAGTAATACAGAAAGCTTGTAGAAGAAAAAAAGAATTGTATGCAATGCACGTATTCAGATACTAATATTTGAAACATATGTTGAAACATATATGTATAGTTATAATTACTCAATTAGTATTTAGTGGCATAAACTATATACGGTCTATAAAATTTAAATGAAAATGAAATAACAACAGAAAGACAAAATTGTCCCTGTTTCAAGTGCGCTCTCTCTTTCTCTCTCTTTCATTTCATATAGTAGTAGGCCAACACATGGAACCACCACATATACCATTCTTCTCAAAGAGTTTCTATCTCTTTCTTTTTGGAGCCCTTTAAGACCAGCTTCCTATCAAAGTAGGTTATTTTCCTCTCTTTCAAGACTCCATAGCTTTTTCTCTCTTTCGCTTTTTCTCACTCCATGGATACCGCTCAGTGGCCACAGGTAAATAATAAAGAGGGTCTTCTTTCTTTTTTATCCCCTTTTTTCTTTTGTTTTGTTTTTC
The DNA here is from genome assembly GCA_001974805.1 of Corchorus capsularis. NCBI lineage: Eukaryota > Viridiplantae > Streptophyta > Magnoliopsida > Malvales > Malvaceae > Corchorus > Corchorus capsularis. The sequence continues at coordinate 57,563 of AWWV01009136.1, forward strand.
TTCAGATGAAATCATGAATATTTCTTTTTTCTCTCTTTTCTGGGTTGAATAAGTTTTCAAAGTTAACTAATTTATAAGTGATGAGTACTTAGTAGCTTTGGGTTTTGAGTTTTATGTTTCTTTTTTGGTTTCTCGTTGATTGCTTGCTTTAAAGTTTTTCACTTTTTGCCATGAGAGATGATGTTTGTTTTTCAGCCCCCACTATGTAGTTGATTTTATGCTGCTGTCGTTTAAGATGTTTCATTTTAATTTTCTTTTTCTCTTGAGAGAAAGTACTGCACTTTTTCTTTCTTTTTCCACTCATCTGATAAAGCTTAAAGCACCCCGGGAAAAAAGTTACTATAATTATATTTGTTTTCATTGCTGCTGGTGTAATATTAATCCCCCTCCCTCAGCCCTCAAAGTGCAACCGCTTTGTTTTTCTCTGTCTTGTTTGTTTCTTCTTGAACAATTTTATTTTGTGAGAGACAACAAACCCAAACACACACTTTTTCTCTATCCTTTTGATCATGAAGTCATGGCTTTGTTCCTGTTTTTTATGTTTCTTTTTCACCCTTTTTCCCCTTTTAAATTTCAGGGAATTGGGGTAGTTAAGCCCATGGAAGCTGCAGCTTCAAGACCCTTGGTGGAGAGAAGGGCTAGGCCTCAAAAGGATCAAGCTTTGAACTGTCCAAGGTGCAATTCAACAAACACTAAGTTTTGTTACTATAATAACTATAGTCTGTCTCAGCCAAGATACTTCTGCAAGACTTGTAGAAGGTATTGGACTGAAGGTGGTTCCTTAAGGAATGTTCCTGTTGGAGGAGGTTCAAGGAAGAACAAGAGATCTTCTTCTTCTACTACTTCTTCACCAGCTAATTCATCAAAGATTAAGCTTGCTGATCAAGTAACCCCTCCAATTCTCTCTAATTCATCTTCTCATCAAAACCCTAAGATCCATGAAGGGCAAGACCTTAACCTAGCATATCCACCACCAGCTGATCATCAAGATTACAATAACTTGTCTAAGTTTATGGAGGTTCCTTATAACAAAAGCAACCAACCAAACTCTACCTCATCCTCAACTTCAACTCATCATCATCTCAATGCCATGGAGCTGCTTAAGAGTAGTGGGATTAGTTCAAGAGGTCTGATGAGTTCATTTATGGCCATGGCGCCGGTTTCTGATTCCAATACAGTCTTCTCCTCAAGTGGGTTCCCAATGCAAGATTTCAAACCCACCCTTAATTTTTCTCTTGATGGATTTGAAACTGGGTATGGGAATCTTCAAGTTCAAGGTGTAGAGGAAAGTGGTGCAAGGCTTCTGTTTCCAATGGAGGAATTGAAGCAGCAAGTTCCAAGCACTAACGAATTGGATCAGCAGAATAGAGGGCAAGGAGATTCTTCTACTGGTTTTTGGAGTAGTAATGGAATGTTGGGCGGATCAGGAGGACATTGGTCATGAAGAATGAACAGCAAAAATGACAATTAACAACATGGATATTTAAACAGGACTAAATTAAGTTGGTGCTTTTTTTCTTTTAGCTTTTAATCTTACATTGGTGGTGGGTGATTAGTTTGAAAGTTTACTAACAGTTAGGGAACATGGGCCTTCTGTCTTCCTTTCAGCTTTATGCCCTCTATTACCTCCTTTTTTCAGTTTTCCTCTCTACTTGTAATGCTCAAGTAGCAACTTTTCTCTTCTCTTTTGAATCAGTGTTGGGTGTTTGAAGCTTCTATTTTAGGTCAGCTTCAAAAGGTTTGACAATATTAAATGCTGTGAATATATATATACGTATAAAGCAGCAAGAAGACTCTATGTATGGGCTAGGCGCCAAGCAGAAGAAGACTATATATTTTCTTATTTGATCTTTTGTGAGAGCTTGAAATTCTTGGCTGCCTTGTTAATTAGCTTCAGCTTCATGGGTTTGATTCACATGTTTTCAACCACAAGCATGGGTTTGCTCTCTCTCAAGCTTTTTAATTATTATGCTTTTGTTGTTGATAATTAATCATCTTCTTAATAATATTTGTGCCATGTTGTTAGGTAACCAAAGTGAAAAAGCATGTTACCAGTTTGATGAACAGAATGATTTTTGTTTTGAATCCAAAAACTTGTTAATCTCAACTTTAAATATAAAACTAATTACACTTGGTCATGATCTAAACATGGATTATGTTGTTTCTAACTTTATTTATTTCCTTGAGGCCCAAGTGAGTTGAGGAATGATGGGCGTCAATCGTTTTGCAGCAGCATTACTTTTTTTCTCCTTTCTTTTCTTTTCTTTTTTGCTTGTCAACAGGTCACAAAAGTGTCGGGTCTTATCAGTACCCATCTGGGTCTCGAGAGATTCTTCCACCTCCCATTCTCCCATTAAAAGCAAAACCTTCTTCATAAGCACAAGTGTACGTACTATCTTTAGAAGGAATAAACCAGATTGAATTACTTATTAGGTATGACCCCATTTCAACCATACCTGCACATGCCATTCCACTTTCTAATGCAGGCTTAGAACTTTAACTTTCTTCTCTCTCTTTCAGGTACTTTTAATTTTTAATGAACATCTTTAGGATACTTAATTAATCTTGATTCTTAGAATTATATAGTTGAATGATTTTATGACATATAGATTCAAACTTTGAGACCTTTTTATGGGGTTTTTTTTTTCCTTAGAGTTATCCCTTTCTCCCATTTCACCATGGGTTTCTTTATTTTGGTCACTCAGAGTTTGGAAGAGTCTTTTGCAGAGCAATGTGCTCCATTTCAATGGAATTATATGGATGGAGTATTATTTACTATATTATCATTATTCCATGCCCATATTTTCTTTTCTTTACTAGTAAAATGGAAGACAAAGAAGCTCCTAGCTTTGACTAGCATTTCCCATATTGGGTCATATAATAGGACCCACAAACATTCTTCTTGGGAGCTGTGCTTAGGAATAATCTCCTCCACATTAGCTACCAAAATCTTTCAAAATATACTATATAGTTTTCATACTATAATATATAGAAATATCGATCCATAATTTATTTATTTACTAGTAACACCAATAGGCAATAGATAGGTAGCCTTTAGATCATCAAAAGGACATATAGTAGAATAATAGTAGTATATTATTTTTGGCCAAGGTGTTGAGCACTAAGGGTGTTTCAAAGCCGTAAATTGAGGTTCACCACCACCACCATGGAGGGTCTCTTTTCTTTGCCAAACTTTGGGTAATAAACTCTCTATTATTTTCATTTCTTCACAATTACGCTCTCTTGAAATTTTTTTCAATGCAATGGGGCAACATTTTCAACATCCCGAATCAGCCTTGAAAGTGTCGGTGATTGCTTAGAATTTATGTACGCCCTGTTTATATGATTACTAGATTAATTAACATTCACTAAGTCAACTTTCACCAATGAGTTATAAGATAATTGGAATATATATGTGCCCTTTTTCAAACACTTTCCTGTTTATACTTTCATTTTGGTCGTCATTCAAGGCTTCTAGCTAGCTCTAATTATCACGAAGAACAAAGAAAAATATAATGAAATTTCAATTTTTCATAGTCATCATTCTCACAATAATTACATTGACCTCATCCACGAAGTTAGAGCCATAATATTCTCTACTTCACTATCCCAAATAATTAACTTTATTCTATAGCGGTATATAATATACTATTCCTAATAATTCTACCTCTTTTTGGTATTTGGCTACCCATTCTTGAAGAATGAAGGATGCATGGTGCCCCTCCGAACTTTGAAATAATCCAAAGACTATATACTTGTAAGACTTTGAAATTTTACTTCGTTATTTGATCAATTGTTCAAGTAAGGGTCTAATTATTAATATCTTTGTTAAGATGGCTCAATTTAGAACCCAATTTTTTTCAATTTGACCAATCAAGATTTAGTATGTTCCAATTTTGGCTCAAATAAGGGGTATATATATATATATATATATATATCATGATTATTAACCATCGAGTCGACATGTGACACTAAAAAATGTGTTATATATATATCATGTTATCATGTCCTTATTTGAACAGAAACAATAGCGCATGTAACTAATATCTTTGTTAAGATGGCTCAATTTAGAACCCAATTTTTTCAATTTGACGAATCGGGATTTAGTATTCCAATTTCGACTCAAATAAGGGGTATATATATATATATATATATATATATATATCATGATTATTAACCATCGAGTCGACATGTGACACTAAAAAATGTGTTTTATATATATCATGTTATCATGTCTTTATTTGTACCGAATCAAGAGCAATAAGTTTTGATTTCTAACCCTTTAAGACAAAATGCTTGTAAGCAAGAAAAAGAGGTTTTGAATATGTATAATTTTGGTTTCCCATTAAAGTATAAACAGGCCACGCAAGTTGAACGTAGGCTATAGGTGGGGTGGTCACATATAAAACTGTTAAGCTATATATTGGAAGTCGGTGATAGTGAGGTTTTTGCTTTTGCAATTGTCTCTATCAGATTTTAACTTGTCATCTATAAACTTAAACACCCTTTTGCTTTTCTTTGGTTTTTCATTAGGTCACCCCATTTTTCATCAACTTCTTTTTCAAGGAGACAAATCAAGTCTTGTCGTGCGGGATAATTCTATAATCGATCTTATATATGCTGCAATTAGTACTATACCACAACTAAAAATTAATGGGATATTTTTAGGGCTTTTCGTTTATAAGGGTACAAAGTTTTTAGGAGTACTGTGCCTTGCTTGCATGATGAGCCTCTAAATGGATTACAAACAAAAAGCAGGTGGGAAATTGTTGACAATTTTACGTACCTTGTTTGGTAGGAAGGAAAATTGAACAAACGAGATAGAAAAATACTACACTAACACTACTATAGTTAAAAGACACTCAAATTAAGAGGTAACTACTTTCCTCTTAACCCTTTCTTACATAGTAAAGCCCAATCACTTTACATTTATTAATTTATGTTATGTTATGGCATTACTTTACATTTATCTTAAAGGATATAAGCTCTTAATGGATTAGTTGTTCATTATTATAACATAACGGAATTTCTACAATTTATCAATAACTTTTTTATTGATGATATCCGATTCCAAAGTAAAAAATAGAAATCTAAACAAATCTTTGATGTATAAATTTTCTTTTATAATTGTAATTAAATTCCTAATAATAAAAAAGAATATAATGTTAAGAAATAATTTACAGTTTAATATAGTAACCTCTCAAAAGATGACAGATATTTTCAACGTAACCCAATGAAAGAGGTTCACAGACATAATAGTAGAATTTTATAAACAAAATTGTAAAGAGTTGCCCCTAAAACAAGCGCTAAAACCTAAAATTCAGATTTCCTCTTGGTAAGAATAAAAAGCGCTTCCCATCAATAACAGGGGCATGGGCATCCTTGTAACCAAACAGACTCATAAATATCTAATTGAGCTATGCTAGAATGAAAGTTATGAAACCTCTGTTAAGTTGTTTGTAAGACATTATTAATAACATCGCACATGTTAGTAACTTCCTTGCTTTCTGTTTCTGGTACTTTGAGTTGGCTACCGCCCACGCTCATAAAATGATTGCTCAAATGTGGAAATCCATCGCCATCCCACCACCTTCACCCCCACTTAACCAAAATCATCCTAAATCTCACCACTTTCGCATGCCCAACACTCTCTGCTTGCTTGATAAACCAGTAAGTTCCACCACCTATGCTTCCATTCTCGAATCTTGCAAGGACCCAAATCTAGGAAAACAGGTCCACTCTCATGTTTTTAAATCTGGGTTTTTTGGCCATGAGTTTGTGGACACCAAGTTGCTCCAAATGTATGGAAAGTTTGGTTGTTTGGAGGATGCGGAATTGTTGTTTGATAAAATGACGCTGAGAAACTTGTATTCTTGGACGGCTATGCTTAGCTTATATGTTAACTATGGGCTTTTTGAGGAAGCTTTCTGGCTTTTTGAAAAATTACGGCTTGAGGATGTTTTATTGGACTTTTTTGTGTTCCCTGTTGTGTTGAAAATTTGTAGTGGTCTTGGTAATGTTGAAATCGGAAGACAACTGCATGGGATTTTGATTAAATATCAGTTTGTTAGAAATGTTTATGTTGGTAATGCTTTGATTGATATGTATGGTAAATGTGGAAGCTTGGATGATGCTAAGAAAGTTTTAGAGACTTTGCGTGAAAAGGATCGTGTGTCGTGGAATGCTATTGTTACTGCTTGTGCTGCCAATGGGAAGGTATACGAAGCATTGGACTTTTTTGAAAGGATGTCTCTTTTGGAGAAGAATCCAAGACCAGATCTTGTTTCTTGGAGTGCAGTTATTGGGGGTTTCTCACAAAATGGTTATGATGATGAAGCCATTGATATGTTGTTTCGAATGGTAAGGGAAGGCATTGAACCGAATGCGCAGACTCTGGCAAGTGTGCTTCCTGCTTGTGCTAGATTGCAAAACTTGAGCCTTGGAAGACAATTTCATGGGTACATCACGAGGCATGGGTTTATGTCTAACCCTATTGTTGTCAATGGGCTAATTGATGTGTATAGGAGGTGTGGGGATATGACAATTGCTTTCGAATTGTTTTTGAAGTTCTCTGTTAAAAATGCGGTTACTTGTAATACAGTAATTGTCGGGTACTCTGAAAATGGTAATATCGCCAAGGCCAAGGAGCTATTTGATCGGATGGAGATGATGGGCATCAAGAAAGATATATCTTCATGGAATTCTATGATATCTGGATATGTAAACAACTCCATGTTTTATGAAGCTTTGAACTTATTTAAGCAAGTTCTGAGAGAAGATGGCATTGAGCCCGATTCTTTCACTCTAGGGAGTGCTCTAACTGCTTGTGCTGACACAGCTTCTTTGAGACTTGGGAAAGAGATACATTCTCAAGCCATTGTTAGAGGCTTGAAACATAATATCATCATTGGAGGGGCTTTGGTAGAAATGTACTGCAAATGTCAAGACCTAATGTCTGCTCAAATTTTATTCAATGAAGTAACAGCGCGTGATACAGCAACATGGAATGCTTTGATATCTGGCTATGCGCGCTGCAATCAGATTGAAAACATTCAGCACCTGCTTAGGAAAATGAAAGAAGATGGTTTTCAGCCAAATGCTTATACGTGGAACGGCATTATTGCGGGTCATGTGGAAAACGACCTACACGATAAAGCCCTACAGTTGTTTTCTGAAATGCAGATAACAAATGTGAGGCCTGACATTTACACTATTGGGATGATTCTGCCTGCTTGTTCAAGGTCGGCCACCATTGAAAGGGGAAAGCAGGTTCATGCACATTCAATTAGATGTGGTTATGATGCTGATTGCTACATAGGAGCAGCCCTTGTGGACATGTATGCTAAATGTGGGAGTATACAGTACGCACTACTTGCATATAACAGGATTTTAGACCCAAATTTGGTGTCTCACAATGCCATGCTTACAGCATATGCCATGCACGGATACGGGAAGGATGGAATCAATCTATTCAGAAAAATTATAGACAATGACTTTAGGCCAGATCATGTTACTTTTCTCTGTGCTCTGTCTTCATGTGTTCATGTTGGGTCGGTCGAGATGGGTCTGGAATTATTTGATCTGATGAAGCACTATGATGTGAAACCCACAATAAAGCACTATACATGCATGATTGATATGCTAAGTCGAGCAGGCCAACTTAATCAAGCTTATGAACTTATCAAGAGAGTTCCAGTGAAAGCTGATTCAGTGATGTGGAGCACCTTGCTTGGTGGATGTGTTATACATGGTAATGTTGAGTTGGGAGAGATTGCGGCGGAGAGACTTATCGCATTGCAGCCAAATAATACTGCGAACTATGTCTTATTAGCTAATTTATATGCTTATGCTGGAAAATGGTCTGATCTAGCAAGAGCAAGACAGAAACTTAAGGATATTGGAATGTCGAAGATCCCAGGATGTAGTTGGATTGAGGACAGAGATGCTATCCATGTATTTCTAGCATTTGATAAATCTCATAGAAGAAAAGAAGACATATATGCTACTTTGGATAAATTAACTCTTCACATGAAAACAATGGCCTTGTAAATGCATGAAACTTTTTCCTTCGTATCATTTTATGCAAGTATATGATAAATCAAGATCTAATATCTGCAATATCTTCCCTAGCTGAACTAGCACTATAGCAGTCATTAACAGGAGTATCAAATTCATACATAACATCTTTGGACCTAAATCAACAGTGAAAATTTTGCATGGAACTGCAAGCAAAATGTCAAAAGAGTAAGTATGATTTCAAACTTAGTACAAGTCTAGGGATTCCAAAACCCTACGGGCTTGGATGTGCAGAGCTGTCAGTCTCTGGTCTGGATCAAGGGTTGAGCCAAATTGACTTGCTGCCCATATCAAGGAAGCAGACTTTTCACCTAAAAGTCGTCTTACATCTTCATGAATGGTGGCCATGGGAGACCTGTCCCTCCCATTTACATGTCCTATGAGTAGAAGCAAGAACTCTCCACATTTCAACCTGATTAGCAAAATCATATGCTTTCTTATTCAGTTAAACTGAATTTAGTGAGACATAGCATAATTTTGAGATGACAAAAAAGTTGGGAGATCAATGTCATCTCCTACACTAATCAGCAGGGAACTTAATTGAGAAAATAATACATTTCCTGATTTAGTTCCACTGGGTTAACCACATGGGATAAAGTGAAACATAAATAGTATCAGAAAAAGAGACAACGCTATATCCGAGCTACTATTTTAGACTACCTGAGAGTTTCGTCCACTTGCTTGTCTCGTATAAGCTCTGCAACTTCCTCAATGCCATTACACGCTTCAAATTCCTAGGGAATAATAGTGAAAGCATTATGCATCCATAAACAAATGGAATGTGCATATGAGAGATAACAAGAAATCAAGCAAAAAAGTCAGGGGAAGCCTTCCTTAGGCGACAAAATTTAGGATAAAACCTCTGCTCAATTCAGAGATAATAGATAAAGCCAATTAACCTGAGTGGTTCCAATCCTTGTTAAACCTTTTCTGTTTGTACTGGCAAAATGAGGTCTCCATCAGAACTAAGTTTCTGGGAGGACCTATGACATGGAAATGGGAGGTTATAGATCCAAAAATCTAATCCAATGGCTATTACACAGTATTCTTCCTATTTAGATACATCTTTCCAAGAGGCTTTCAACTAGAAGATCAGGGAGGATTTTGATGGAATACTAATAAACATTTTGAGAAAATCATCAACTGCCTAGAATACCATATAAGTATAGCACATTAATTTAAACTAGACAATGAATTTAAACTCACGTATTAGAAAATTTTCCATACAACACATTAGCACAGGCAAAGAAGGGATAAAAATACCGTTTGATTGGTTGAGGAATCCAACATTATCGAGATTAGAGCATCCAAGCATGCACCTTGTTCAAGAACTCCTCGAGTTGATAAGACATTCATCAGAACCTATACCATATCAAGAACTCCATGATCTTGTCAAATATTGCGAACTTGAGATCTAGATTTCTCAAAACATGGAGGTTAAATGCATGCAAATTGGAGCTGGAACTAGCACCCTAGTTGTTCTGTTTTGACATAATGTTGACATGCTTAATAGTACTCTGTCCACGACCACAAGAATCTCCAAAGCTCACTTTCCAATCCCAATTCTTATTTCCCATAGTCGAGAACATTAATGCAAGCCATCTTTCTATGTAAGTACAAATCTAAACAAAAATTCTAGCAAAGTACAGAGAATTACCGGGATGGCTTTATGTTGTTGAGCCAAACTAGTGCTTTCAGGGTGAAGTAGACAACAACCTTCCAAGACTCTAAGCGCAAGAGCAACTTCAGCATCCGTGGAAGGACTTTTAATATTCATTGGCTCCACACTAAATATATGATCCAAGCTTTGCACTCTGTCATCCACTGTTTCCTTCAATGAATGCTCGAACAAAACCGGAACCACTGCGGGAAAAAAAAAGAAAGACCCAAACTTCACACACAATTGTAAAAGTAAAGGGGGAAAAAGAGGAATGGGGTTAGAGGATTTTGGACCTTGGAGTTCGGGTATGGATTGGGTGAGGGAAAAGAGGTAGACGGAAGTGTCAGACTGGGCTATAGATCGGAGTGATTTCAGGAGGAAACGGAGGCCGCGAACTCGGAGGAAAGAGAACTCGGCTCGGGCGTCACGGAGGCCTGTGCGGAGAGCGAGGGTGACTTCTCTGTAGATTCGTTGCTGGTTGAGAGATTTAATCAGCTCCTCCACCGCACTCGTCGCAGCAGAAGGTGCACCGTCTGATTCTGGGTCTCTTGTCGATGACGATGATGGAGGCTGAGATCCGTCGGAATCCGTTTGCTTGCTCCATAATGGTTCTTTCAGATTCATTTCTTTTACAAATTTAGATTATTTTGCTTTATCTATCAATTGAAACTCGCAACTCTCCTTTTCCGTTCTGATTGTTCGAAGATTTAAGAATGTTCGTTAGGTCATTTGATCGTTAATTCGTTAGCATATCAGGCTCACTGGCTCAGGCATTGAAACGACGACGAATGAGGCCAAATACCCTTCATTTTATTTTATTTTATTCCATTTATTATTGATAGGTCTTTTGAGGCATTTTCTGTCTACCATGGCCATGGGTACCTTTTGGCATTGGACCAAACAATGCTTGAAGCAATGACTCTGTCTTGGAATAATGATCACAAACTCTCACCAGCTCCGATTTACTACTAATTCTCGAGTTAATGACTGTTCTAATGGTGAGTTTGAGCCGCCAACAAGCTGAAGCAAAAGCATTCCAACTGAAAGATATGAAAGAGTTTGCAGAAAATGTTCATTCCCAACTACTATCTATACCAAATTGGCAAATTCAGATTCTTCCAACACTTACAATGCTAATATTGAGCTCATATGGATATTGCAGACTCTTTAAAGTGTAAGGATACCTTAAAGTTTCGAAAGCTACTCAATGTGAGATAAATCAACCCACCTAAACTGATCCGAACCAAACATGCTACAATGTTTCATCTTCTAGAGACTGAAAAACCAATCTGTCATTGAGAAAGCAATTCTTTTCCTGCAAAAAAACAAAAGGCTTCGTGCAAGAGGCAAGACAACAGGGGAATAGAGAAAAGGAACAATGATTCAGTCTTTCAGAATTTCTTGAAACAACAAATTTAACCACAGTTATGTACAGAATGCTGAATCAATACCACACAATGAACTGACAGAGAGTCTCGTTGGCAATACCACAATTTATTAACATGGGAATTGCCAATCCATCATGCATCCTCTAGATGTTAAGAATGCATGGTTAGAAACAATGACAGATTTCCAAATGAGCTGTACAAGAAGCATTGATACAATTACGTGAAACACAGGAATGAATGGAATGAGACCCCTAACACAGTGCAGATGCTACCAATTCTCCTTAACAATCTTGGCCTTCTCAAGTATGAATTTCCCTTCCTTGTACTTCTGGGATGCCTCATAAGCTCGCTCATACTTCCAACCTAACACCTCTCGGCAATCAGCACAGTGGATATCAGCAACGGTGTGGAGACCAGTTATGAGGTGCCTGTCTTCTTTTGGTCCTACAACGATATTCATTGCATGGGAGAACAAAAACGCCCGGCCATTTCTTCCCTAAGAACAAAATTATGTCAAAAAAAACAAAGTCGGAGTAAACTTCTAAAATGCTCAATTCAAGTTCATTATCAATATAAGCCAATGCAGTTTTTCCTGAATCTGATCAGATTTCATAAGATATATACACAATTTATGGTCCAAGGCTAACATAAACAAGTGCAGGATTTTCAATAGTGCTTGATAAATTGATCAATGCTTTCAGAAAAAGCAGTTCATTTCCAACCTGGTTCTTACTATTTATGAAGTTTTTCTCATTCAATGATCAAAGTTCTCATAAGTCCTTTTATAATTCAATGATTATAAATTCATATGAAACCACAAAGAAAAAAAAAAGGAAATCATAAAATTTCAAAAGACAATTTCAGGATCTTTGTGTTCTACTACCTGAAAAGACTTGGAAATTATATCATCATGAAGAGAGACCCGATTGTGACAATTTGAGCAGCTGTACAATCGAGGAGGACCCAAGGTTTCAGCCATTGATCAGTAACTTTCAGGCTTCAACACCCTGGCTGCTGCTGGTAAAAGAAACACAAGCAGAAAAATCAAAACAGGAATATCAAATCAAAAGCAGAAAGAAGCCAAACAAAAGTAATATCCTAAAAAAAACAAAAAAACCCCAATTTATCAGTCAAGTGATCAAAACATAAGCAAAAAGGAAAAGAAAGAAAGAGATAAAACTCTTCACCTAAAACCACTGCAATAGAAAAAAGACTGAATTATTTGCGTGCAAGATTAAACCAAAGTGGATTACAAGCAGAGCAAAGATTCCATATAAGATACTCAACTTTTGATTAAACAAATGGGTCAAGACAAAGACAGGATTGATATTTAAATCAAAATTAGCAAAAGGAAAATTTGTTTATTTATGACATGAATAAAAAAATCCATTTAAAGAAAAAGTTTAATAAAAGTAAAAAACAAGAGGAAATCCAATTGACTAATTGAATAGTATATTATAAGTGAAACGGATGAGGATGTGAGCTGTAAAATCACAACCTCAAGTCATTAGCCAAAATGAAAAGAAGAACTATTTTTTCTCGTCGTTTAGGAAAATCTGAGATTGTCCAGATTCTTTGCTTGAGTGTGAAAACAGAATTTTTAGTTAATCAACCTAAGAATCTTGAGAGGATTATCAAATAAGTAATTAAGACTAGCAATTAATTAAATTTAACGTGGTTAATAAAATTTTTTAACCATTATTACTAACCTGACCTTTGAGAGAGGGAGAGTTGGTATTCATTGAACTTTGATGAAGAAATGGGTTACGATAAAAATGAAAACTTTTTGCTTTTCTGACTGCAATTATATGTATCTTGAGTCAAGAAATGATACTTTTTGTTGGTGAAGAAAGTGGAGTTAGCAGGGGAAACACGCGCCAAACTAGAGCGTGATTAGGCATGCCGAAAATCAATTGCGTCGTTCTCTAAAGCGGGGTCCGCTTTTATTGCTTCAAGCTTAAACATCCTTCGTGACGTTGAAACGTGACAGAGGCGCGTGAAGTTAAGGCAATGTGCAATCAGTCCTTCGAAGAAATTTACATTTCCCTCCTTAGTCTTTCCAAAGTCAATCTTCCACTTCTGTTCTGTTTTTATATATTTTTTCAGAGTTTTTTTTTTTGGGTGATCTGTTTTCCTTTTAATTATTATTATTAGTCCATTCTCTTCAATACCACTGTTTAAGATCAAATTGCAAAGATTGAAACTCAGAAATGCCAAAAAAAAAAAACTTTGGTGAATATATCCCAATTGGTTTATCTCCTACCGTCAAAATTTGTGTTGATACATGAAAGAGACCATTTTATTCTTGATTCTAAAACAAATTTTAGTATTAAGATCATGAATGAAACTATAAAAAAAACCAGTTAAAGTAAGTATTCAAATCGGAAAAGTTGAAATATGCAGAAAAACTAAAACCAGAATTAGCCATGTTGGTTTCTGGAGCTTTTCCATCTGAAACATAGGAATATTACAAATTTTGTGCATAAAAATTAGTACTAACAAAGATTACAAATACATATCCCCCAAGTTTGGATCATGCTTTAATCCAAAACTAGTATTGTTGGATCATCTTGAGTTTTTCCAAGACAAACTTGCCTTCTTTGTACCTCTGTTTTAAGTCATAAGTTTGGACATATTTCCAGCCAAGTTCGTTCCCACACTTGCTGCAATAGATATCAGCAATGGTGTGAAGACCGGTTAACAGATGCTTGTCATATTTTGGCCCCAAAACAACATTCATTGCATGAAGAAACATGTAAGCTTCCCCTGATTTTGCCTAAACGTATATTATATCCATGAAACAGGCAAAAACACAAGACAGAAATCAGAAATATAGGAGTTAATAATAATTGATCTTGACTCTTGAGAGAAGAAAAAGAAAAGAAAAATCAGGGTTAGTTATAAATAGTTACCTTAAACTTGGTAGAAACGAGATCATCGCCAAGCGCAAGTGGGTTTAGACAGTTTCTGCAGCTGTATAATGGAGGGCTGCATGCGCTGGATTCCATTTTCTCCAGTGAAGTAGAAGCAGCTAAGGACCAAGTTCGCAGATAATGATATCAAACCCAAAAAATGATCTACGTAAATTGGAAATTGAAAAATCAACATGCATGAAAAATATGATAAGAATTTGGCTTTTGAAGATAAGGGACAAACATGGTGGGCCTAGCTTTGAATCACGGGAAAGCTTGGTCTAATTACTTTGGGTGTGTTTGGTTAGGATCACCCCGATTACTGGGTTTAGATGAGTGATTGATCGAGAGTAATCGGATCACCACTCTTAAAAAAAACAAGTGTAACAAAGGGGATGATTTGAGATCACCACCCAACGTTACCACAACTCCTGATTCAACCATCCTCTTATAATTCGAACTCAAATTTTGACTCAAGATGAACTCAAATGAAATCATAATTAACATAGCAAATTAAGCCCCAACATTATTTTTTAGTTTAAACAGATTTCTGATTTTCATAGTTAAAAAGTAAATGAAGTTGCCAATCTGAGATCCTGCTTTATTTATTCCCTTATTTTTTTTTCATTGAGGGGATTTCAGATTACTAGTACATATATATAGTGAGCTAGTATTCTTCAACCATCTTAAGTTTTTCGAGAATAAACTTCCCTTCCTTGAACCTGTTCTTCAAGTCATAAGCTTGCACATATTTCCAGCCCAGTTCTTCACCGCACTTGCTACAATAGATTTCAGCTATGCTGAAAAGACCAGTTATTAGCTTCTTTTCCTGCTTTGGCCCCAACACTATGTTCATCGCATGCAAAAACATATAAGCTTGCCCAGATTTGGCCTATCAAAATTTCAACCAAAAATCATCAAAAGCATATATAACTTTAGGCACTAAATATTTTAAAAAAGGACAGAATTCAAGGTTTATATGTAAATACTAACTATGTAGTTTTTAGAAACAAGATCATTGCCAAGGGCAAGGGGATTTCGGCAGTTCCTGCAGCTGTAAAGCGGATCACGACCAGTTGATTCCATTCCACTCGCCAACGCCAAGTTGAAGAATTGAGTGAACCAAATTAAAAGCTTGCTAATTAAGAACTTTCAAAGATGATATGAAAATTCTGCTTTTTATAACTAAAGAAGATGATCAGATAAGGGATACCAATCATGTTGAGTCCTTGCCTTGTTAAATAGAATAAGGGTTGGGTGGGCCAAATTTTCAACGGTTGACTTCGATCATCCTTCATTAGTAAGTAGTTACCAGGGAAATTATATAACAATAGAGCAAACGTGAACATTTCTCTTTCTTTTGGTTCTTATGTCACTATATAAGGATATAAGGTCAGTTTTCACTTTTCACCCACTCCATTTTACTAGTACTAGTACACGAGAAGACTGGTAATAATTTGCTTATAACTTGACATTGAAATAAAGATTATTCATTTCTCATTAACAATGTTTCATGGTTGGAATTTGAAATGATCCGTGAGATTTATGAGTCTATATATATATATATACTAGTTTTAGTTTTCACGTGCTTTGCACGTGATCCAACGTATTCATATGAAATTATGATAACCTCTCAATTAAATTATAATAATTACACTATTTTTTATGATCCCATTATGAAATTTTGATAACCTTCTTACGAAATTTTAATAACGATACTATGGAATTTCGATAACCTTTTTATAAATTTTTTTTAACCTTATGAAATTTTATTAACCTCCGTAAGGAATTTTGAAGATCTCAATATAAAATTTTGATAACTTCCCAATGAAATTTTGATAACCAACACTATGAGATGTTGATATCTCCATATGATATTGATAACCACGTTATGAAAATTTAAAAACCTCCATATGAATTGTTAGTAATCACACATTTAATTTTGATAATCACACTGTGAAATTGTGATAACCTCACCACGAAATTTTGATAAATCTTCCTATAAAATTTTGATAAACCTCCCTATAAAATTTTGATAACTTGCTTATAAAATCTTGATAACTACAAATTTTGATAACCTCATTATGAAATTTTGTTAATCTCCCTATGAAATTTTGATCTACATATATGAAATTTTGATAACCCTCTTATGAAATTTTGAAAACTAAATTATAAAATTTTGATTACTCCATAATAAAAGTTTAATAACCTTCATAATTTGATAACCATACTATGAAATTTTGATAACCTCCCCAGAAATACCACTATGAAATTTTTGTAATCACATTTTGAAATTTTGATAGCCTCTTTATGAAATTTTGATAGCCTCTTTATAAAATTTTGTTGACCCCTTTATGAAATTCTTATAATCACATTATGTAATTTTGATAACCTCGCTTTGAAATTTTGATAACAACGCTATGAAATTTTGATAATCTTCCTATAAATTTTGATAATCCGATCTCTATGAAATTTCGATAATCACTCTTTGAGATTGGATAACCTTATATCAAATTTTGGTACTCCTTATGAAATTGAGACTTTTATAACTATAAAATTTTGATAACCTCCCCATGAAATATTAGTAACCTCCTAATGAAATTTTGTTAACCACACTATGAAATTCATATAACCTCGCTATGACATTTTGATAACATCTTTGATAAAATTTCTATAAAATTGTGATAATTAACCACCCTATGAAATTTCAATAACCAACCTAAGAAATTTTAATAACCTGATCCTATGAAATTTTGGTAACCACAATATGAAATTTTGATAACTTCCATATGAAATTTTGGTAACCACACTATGGAATTTTGATAACCTCCTCATGAAATTATAATAACTATCTTATGAAATTTTGATAACCACATAGAGACAAGAAAATCAAAATCATAAAGAAAAAAAAGGGAATTATGATTAAAAAAATAATTTTAAAAAATAATTTAATAAGGAATAATTAAAAAATAATGGAATAATTAAAATATTATTTAGTAATGGTAATTTAGAAATATGTTGTTTAAAAAAAGGGTACAATTGGAAATATATTTTAAAATTAAGGGTACAATTGGAAAACATAAAATTTCCCCTTATTCGTACTTTTATATATAGTATATATATATATATATATATATATTAATACTATCTTTTTTTAAATTCAAATTTCTTTGTGTTTGGTAATACATTGAACTTTTTGTATTTGATAATTACATTGAATTTTAGTTAATTTATAGTTTGAGTCAAGAAACATCATTTTCACGTGCCTTGCACGTGACCTGATATGTTTAAATTAAATTAAAATTAAAATCTTAAGTATACTACTAACTACTAGTTTTATCTCAAAGAAACCTATTGTTATAGCTGACAAAATTTCACTCAAGTACGGGTATCCGACTCGATCGCCTAAAACCAAACCTTATCCAACCTGATTCGATCAAAAAATTCGCTCAATCGGAAACCGAAATGACCTGACCTCCAATCCTTAATGACCCCGAACCTGAATCAACCCGAATCAGATCAATCCGAGAGATTAAAATAAAATAATTACACGTTAGGAAAGTAATAAATTTTAATCATAATAATACATTAAACTATCAAATAGAATATGTCAATCACAATAACCTTTTAAATTAAAATGGTAAAATAAAATAATTATATAATATTGAATTTAATTAAATGAAAATAGAGTTTTAAGTAAAATAAAACTGTATATTAAAAATTTTAATATATCCAATTTTATTGAAAATAGTAAAATGGTAAAAATAAAGAAATTATAAAGATGCCAAATGGGAGTTGGACACAAGTGGTTAAGGTTCGGACTCTTCGTGCACCCCACCTAGGTTCGAATCTCGCTGACCGCAGTCTCCCATTTGGTACGCGATCTGTAAATTCCGAAAAGGCCGTAGGTGAAAGTCCAATGGGTCCGTAAATCCCAATAATGGGTTGGCGGTTTGCCCTGACCTTGGAGATGAGGTAGCCACCCCTGCTCCTAAACTTTTTTCACAAAATAAAAAAGAAATTATAAAGATATTAGATTTAATAATTGAATAAAATAGAGTTTTTAGTAGAATAAAACTACATTAGTTTAAGTAAGGACATTTAAAAAATATATTTTAAAAAATAAAGGTTGATGATCGATTCAAAAGTTTTATAAAACTTGTACTTTTATATATATATATATATAGTATAGGTAGATATAAATAGATAATTACATTGAATTTTAGTTAATGTATAATTTGAGTCAAGATGAAACATCAGACTTGAGGAGCATCAAACTTGTGAAAAAAAAAAAAAAAAAAACTCCTAATGCATAGTACTTTTTTCACAAGACTCGAGGAACATTTGAATTACTCTTACCAATTCCATTTAACAATTAGTAATGGATCTACTAGCTTGATACAAATGTTTTGAAGTAAATTTAATTTTATGGGCCAAAATACAAGATGTAATTCAAAGTATTTATAAGCTTTTACCGATTAAGCTAATCCCATATAATAAAGAGAAAATTTTAATTAAAAATTTTCAAATAGTACACTTAGGTTCTGTTTGTTAAGTACTAAAAATTTAAACACGGAATATTGCTACTAAATTTAAAACTGAATTTATAGCGAAAAAACTGTTTGATAATCTATTTAATGTGAAGTGTAGAAAAAAATATTTTTATTGATATTTTTGTATGAAAATATTTAAAAAATGAGTATTGCTACATGACCCTGCAACTTGTTCCTCCAATTTGTCTCTCCGTACGTGTCATCGGAAAACTTACCATAATTTTTAAAACCATATTCAATAATAGCCTAAAATCAAGAGATTTACCCTCAAACTCTCCATATTTATAACTAGGGGTTAAACTTGGATTTAATTTCTTACCTTAATTATTAGGGGGAGACTAAACCTTGATTTAATTTGTTTTTCCTTAATTATTAGGAGGGTAAAACTGGAGGGTTAAAAAGAATTATACTTAAAAAAAACATTGATAACAATCAAAAAAGAAAGAATTGTTAATAAAAAGAAAAGAACATTGAATAACAAATCTTTCCTTAAATAATATATCGTTGAATAGAAAAAATAACCTCAAACCTACTTTTTATTTTCATTGAAAATTTTAAATTAAGTGATTTATTATGAACGTGAACATTAATTATCAAACATATTGAAAAAATTTAATCATTGAAAATTTTCATTTTCAA
>AWWV01009137.1:0-33838 GCA_001974805.1 Corchorus capsularis
AGTAAAGAAAAATAGTTTTGGGGGATTTTAATTGAAATTGAAAAAACGAGAAAACTAGAGAAAAAAGGGGGAAATACTAGAGAGGGAAATATAACGAGCAAAAAACCGAAAAACTGCAAAGACCAGACAAAATACGTGCTACTTTGCCTTCGCGGCGTTGCCTGATCGACACATCTCATCCTTAAAGATCCTCTTACTTTTTCCTTTTCTTTTCACCTTCTTACTCTTATCGAAAATTTTATTTCCTCTCCTTTAATCTCAGCCAAAGGATAAGAGACATGGCCGATTCATATTGGAGGTATGGCGACTCGCGGCAACCTCCGCCCTCCTCGATCCCTCCTATTGTCGGCAAACGCCCTCGCACCGATTATGGTAAATTTCTGTTCTTTTTTGTTAGTTTATTTTTTCAATTTCGCCTTAATCTCTGCATTCCTGGTAATATCAATATGTGCTCAATTTAGGGTTCCATTTATTTTTATATATCTCAATTTCAATTTTCGCGTGGTCAAAGAGAAATACATATGTAAAGAAAAGGAAAATCACTTGCTGGTGATATACGTGTTCTTTGTTCTTAGCAAAAAGCTTCAGATTTTCAACGTTTTCTGCATAGCTGAATTCGTATTTCCTTGCTGGAATTGAAGCTTGATTTTCAGTGTATGTTTACTGTTCAATGTATATATTCAAGATTTGGCGTTGCTTCCTTAGAATTTCGGAAATTAGCTTAATTGGCTACCTGTGCCGTTATTGTATTTGCATCAAATTGATTTTTGACATTAAATTTAGATGTATTACGAGAACTGAGTAACTTCATAAACTTTGGAAAGGCTCTGATTGGCTAACGACTTTGGTTTTTGCATAGTGTCTAATTGGGTCATCTCATCTGTTGGCCAGTCTTGATTAGTTTTGGTCATTTCTGTTGTCAGTACTATGGTAAAAGAACAAGCTTCTGAACTCATTAGCTCACTGGCTACCGCTACTTGATTGTCTCCAATGTCAGTTTTTATGTTGAAAGGATGAACTTGTGGCTTTGTGTGGTTTAGGATTCAAGTGATATGCATCCTTAATCAGTTTCTTGTGTGAACTTATTAATCAATTTCTGTAACCATTGTGTGGCGAGAATCATTTTATTCAATTGATTATAGAAGAAGAATGATATTAAACCAATAGACTATTTGGCAACTATCTTGCTTCATCATCTTTATTGGCAATTTTGCCAACCATCTGTTGACCTTTTTTTTTGTTTATTGGAACCATTTTTAGCAGATGCACTAGTTTGTTCTATTTATGACTGTTAAAAATTTGAGGGGATCGGCATCTGAATTTGGTTACAAAGATAGAGAAATTGCATTCACATGTATAGCTTTATGTATAGCAGTTTGAGATTCCTCATGCCTTAATGTGCATTAACTTTAGAACCATCATGTCACTCCTCCTCCTATGTTACCCCTTCTTCAGTCTTGGTGGTTTGCTTGCTGAAGTGTGTGCTTGCTTGTAGATGTCTCTGGTGGCCATGAGCTTGGTTATTATTCTCGGGATGATGATAGAGGAGCAATCCGGGCAATAAGAGATAGTGACTCCATTGGAGCATCTTATGACCGTTACCTTCGCAGCACGGTATTGAACTAAATTTTTTATTTGTCATGCTTAAGGTCCAAAATTTAGAGCTAAGCTAATGAATAATAGTACTCTTCCAGCAAATGTCATCATATGGTGGGAGTCAGTCTGCTAGACCTATGAGTGGGGCAATGCCTGGCCGTTCTGTTGATGATCCCCGTATCATGGGTATTGGCAGTGTTGATCCAGGACAACCTGTAAAAGATCGGACCTTAGGATTTGGTGGAAGGCCTGATCCTCCCCTTCCACCCGATGCATCCAGCACACTTTTTGTGGAGGGTTTGCCTTCTGACTGTACACGTCGAGAAGTTTCTCGTATCCTTTCACTGGCTATGATTTTCACTTTGGCATTTGTATTTTGACTTTTTCCCATATATTTTTATTCCTTCACCTCAGTTGACAGATATCTTTCGCCCATTTGTTGGGTACAAGGAAGTGAGACTTGTAAGCAAGGAATCAAGACATGTAAGTTTATTTATTTTTTGTTTTGACTTAATATTAAGTACATTAATAATTCTATGATTCATGATTTGTGCAGCCCGGAGGAGAGCCGTTGATACTTTGTTTTGTTGATTTTGTGAGCCCAGCTCATGCTGCCACTGCCATGGATGCTTTACAAGGTTAGCATGACAAAGACTTTCTATCGCTTGTATTTTGCATATTTTTGTGCTTGTTGTTTGCCATGCCCCAAAAGAAGGCCCTCGCACACCCAAACACCAATGCATGCATTAGTGAAAGATAGAACATGAGCAAGCAGTCTAATGACATCTTTGGGAGATGCAAAGTCTCATAACTCCCTGTTTTATTCCGCCTCCTCCCTTCCTTTCCCTTTTTTTCCGTTTCCAAGGGTTTCCCCCTCCCAGTGGGCTTTATAGAAACTTGAATTCTTGCCTATGGTGATCAGATTAATAGGGAGTGGGAATTGAGAAGATTGTATCAACCTTTTTTTACAAAGAATGGCTGCTTAATTGCTGGAGGAATTAATCAGAAAGTTCAAGTTTTAACATCTAGACGTTGTTTGGATCAGTTATCCCCATTCCGCCCTCATTTGCATAGAAAGTCACAATCCTGGCTAAGTTTCGAAATTTAAAATCAACAGCATATGGACTATGCCCACTTTTTCCCGATTTCCTTCGCAATGTTGAGACCGCCTCATAAAATTAAGCTGGCAAAAAACTGTTTGAGGCAGAATATTTCCCAGTTTTGCCATTTCTCTATAGGTAGTAGATCACAGCGTGGTAATTACTTTTTTTGCCATTTAATGATATGGGTGATACATACTGGATAAAATTTTGAGTGTTAGGATTCTGAGAAACCAAACCTTTGCTCGACAAAATTGGAACATGAGGTAATAGTTGACGTCTTTTTGCGTGTGAGTCGTGACGCCCTATTCGCTCGTTGAAAGCGCGTAAATTGTGCAGTGTAAATAGTTAAGCTCGATTTTGCAGGTTATAAATTCGATGAGCATGACCGTGACTCGGTCAAATTAAGGTTGCAATTTGCTCGCTACCCTGGTGCAAGGTCAGGTGGCGGGCATCGTGGCAAGCGTTGAATTGTGCGATTGGCAGGTGATTGATGCTTACTTTATCCACTCGACCTTTTATTATTCATGGCCGTCAGGTGTTGTAAGAACCTTATAAAACGATTTAATTACGCTTAATCATGGAACGACACTTCTCTGTAGGCTTTGCTCGAATTTGGGAGGTTAAGAAAATGAGGGATGGTACGAATACGATTGCCTCGTGGTTTCGAGAATTACGCCAGTCTCCGAACGGTCGCTTTCATTAGGATGAACTTGTATTGTGTAGTTTTCGATAATTCTACGGAAAACGCTAGAGATTTGAGAGTGTACCTTTTCTGCTAGAGAGCAGCGCACTGTATTTGGTTTTTAATTATTTGAAATTTCTTCACATGCAATTTACTGAGTGCTTCTAAACTTGTCAATGTTTGTGACTAGGTCATCATTTGCAAAATTATGTGATTAATGATGGACATGCAGCGGAAATAGGTATCATACATAAAGATGCTGTTTTCCATGCGTGTTTTTCTCAAAATTTCTCTACAGTTTGATTCCCGTCTCACTCTAGATGAGTTTGAAAAGAAAATAAAAGAACAATAAAAATAAAAAAAGAACCCTTCTGCTCGATTTAAGTAATTTCTAAAGAAAAGCTTCCTAAGAAGGGGATGGTGATTGCTCTTTACGGTCTTACCACCACCAACAAACTGATCATGCTCTTTCCTCTAGGCTGTAGTTTGTAGCTCAAGAAAAGTATAAATACATTGCCATTAAGAGTTCTAACTAATTTTCAGCATGGATTTTGACACTTTGTCATTAAGTTCTTTTGCCATTAGTTAAGCTTGCTAGCATGGGTTAAGCATAATCATTATTTTCCAGATTAAGCTGTTTGGATGTGTTGAATTAATATTACTACTCTATTCTTATCTTTTTGATAATTTAGTTCAGTATAAGGCTAGTTTGAAGTTGGTTTTGTCATTGTTAACATATTATTATGTGGCAGCATATATCTGTACTAGTCCTCTGAACAACCATTAACTGTGTTATATCCTTGTTTTGAACTTTTAGCACTTTTCTTCGCTCCACTAGTGGGTCATGTGAGTTATTTGTGCTGGTCATGCTAGAAAAGGATCAAATTCAGGTAGGATAAGAATTCAAGTTCAGTCATTGTTGAACTTTGGCCACCATGAATGTTGCTTACATGATTTCAGCTATGGAGGTTTCACTTTCATATGCTGTTAAGAGGACATGAGAATATGTTTTCTAAGTGACAGGATGGATTATCCTAGACTGCAGGAGATTGTCTGTAGAGAGAGAGAGAGGGATTTAGGGTTGGTGGACAGATAGTTTCTTTAATTTTACAGGTGATGTGGGCTCTCTGCAGGTGAAGTAGTATATGGAAATTTAATGCTCTCACACTAACTGAGGGTGTTTCTTTCTGTTGATTGTTTGTGGAGATACCTCGGTTCTTCATAAAGGTGAATAATGAGGCAACATGATCTTCATGTTTATACCAAGCTTTCCTGTGTCAACATTGTATTGACTCGTGATCTCTGCATTTTTAATAATTTCTGGGTTTTCATCATTGTTCTTGTTATGATCTGGCTAAATTGAAATTTTTGAGAAGTTTTGCTTGGCTGTAGAAAATGTTACTATTTCATGACAATTATGTTAAATCTTGATTAATGAAAGAAAAGGGCTTTAATCCTCCGAAGATTATGGCTCTTCTTTGGCTAACAAGAAATTTTAATGTTGGCTTGTCTGCCTATAGCTTAGTTTCCATTTAAGTCATTTACTTATATTACTTTAGATGTAGCAACATTTTGTCTTTAATCCAGAAGCGGCTAAAGCAGAGCCGACCGACAGATGAAGTAAACATAAAAATCGTGCCATACTCTTATATTTATAGTAGTAGTTCATAAAAGCTAAAACAAGGTTGTTTCTTTGATGTTGCCAGCTGAGCTGCTCCGGACCCAGCTTTAATATTAGTATATCCATTTGTGATCACAATTGCATCTAAAATTACGTTACGGAAATGATTTTTATTGGTTTTTAACGACCCTTTGTAAAGTCGTAATACCATTTATTTCTAACATGTGATTGTAAGAAGAAAAATTTGCAACTTGCTAGGATTTTTAAGATTTCTAAGTTAGGGTAGTAATCATATTAATTAATGCCTAACAATAACATTGGATAGGGTGGGGTTGCTTTCATGTGTAAACACGATTACTTAATAACTGGCGCAAATAATCAAAAAGAAGAATTAATTATAGCGAAAAGAGAGAGAGACGAAGAATGTAATGCAATGGTCAATAATAAGAAATAATGGCAAGTTTGTCCGTATTATTTTCAATCTTAGATTAATACTCCATTTGTTTGTTTGAATTAATGTAAATAGAGTACCTGTATGGAGCGTAAGGGTAATGTTATGCTCGAAAATGACAATGAGTTCACCAAAAAAAAATGACAATGAGTTTCACCCAAGTTGTTAGCTCAACTGATAGGTGTACCGTGCCTAGATTATGAGGTCTTGGATTCAAGTCTCACGGAATGTGATAGTTTCTTACTTTGAGTTTGATTTCTCATTTAGATGTTTTGACATATAAAGATTATTCTGATTGTAATGAGATTTCACATGTAATCACTAAAAAAAAAAAAAATGACAATGAGTTAGAAATAAAAGAAAATGAAAAAGAAAACAAGGGGAGACAAAAATGCCAAAATTTCCAATTATGGTGGAATGGAAGGGTAAAGGCGTGGAGTAATGGCAAGTGGGACTGTGGGAGGGAGCCAAGCAACATCGATTTCCCTTTCGTTGAAACTTTTAAGCCATTGATGATGATAGTGAGTGAAGAAGAAAGCATGTAGATCCAAAATTATTTTAAACAAAAAAAGGTCATGGGGGTGAAGGAAGACGACAAGGGAGAATGAACTGTTATGGGCTGTCTTTGTATATAATTAAAGTCTTGGCTCGCTGACCCTGAGTCCCTGACCATCCTTTTGGCCTTTTTTCATAGGTATCTTTCATATAAACAAAAATATAGTAATAGTACAAAATATATACAATAGATATATAGTTTTTCAATTACTCATACGTCTTCTTTGCTCAAGATCTCCTATTCTCCTTAGAATTCTTTCTTTCCTTTAGCTATTTCTTTTCAAAAATAATTTTTGATATTTTAAGAGAAAATTACTCAGAATTAGTAGTTTATTTATTTATTTATTTTTTAAAAAGAAAGAGATATTACTAAGGAATGATTTACTGAAGTTGTTATAGTTATGAAGGAGTATCCATAGAATTAGATAAGATTCTACGAGATTCCCATTTCTCATTTTTCTAATCTTATCTTGCTTTAATTTTTCAATCTAATCATACCAACCAACCCACCTCTCCGCCCACTCTCAACTTGCCCTTTACCGATAAATTTGGCCACTCCTTAAACTAATACAGTAGACTACCCCCCACGGAAATCAATTTTTCCACTAAAGGGCAAAAATACAAATCCATTCTCTTCCTCTGTGATGTGATATACTCCTTAATTAATGCACAATGCACAATGTCCCCTACTTAAAAAGGGGCAAACAATGCATTTTGTGAAACAAATAATGCCCAACTACATCACTGTATTTAGTCTAAGTTTTCGGATACCCTCTTTTCCTCATATCCACACTTGATATTTTGTGTGCTGTGGTTTGACCACTCAAAGATTGCCATACTGAATCTTTTTAAGATCCTGATGAACCGCTACCTACATTTGTCTTTCTTTCTCTTGAGTATCTAAAACTTTTGTTCTTGCTCATGTTCCTTTCTTTTATACCTACTATCTAGTTAGTTTCTTGGTTTCTGCATTTTACATCTGGGGGGCAAGAGTTGTTGTCCCTTCTTCTCATAATTAGGAAGGGATGGGGGAGATTTCTGAGACCCAGGCCATGGAGTTGGAGACGGTTGAGAATGAGGAATGCCCTATTAAACATGTTGAGTTAACAGTGTCTAAAACTGATGATCCAACCTTGCCTGCTGTTACATTCAGGACATGGATTCTGGGTCTTGGTGCTTGTGTTATCCTGTCATTTGTTAACCAGTTCTTCTGGTACAGAAAGATGCCACTGACTATTTCCTCGATTTCTGCCATGATTGCTGTCGTACCCCTTGGCCATCTCATGGCCAGAACGCTGCCTCGTCGTGTGTTCTTCAAGGATACCAGATTGGAGTTCTCTATGAACCGTGGACCTTTCAATGTGAAGGAGCATGTTCTGATTACTATTTTTGCCAACTCTGGTGCTGGAACTGTTTATGCTACTCATATTTTGAGTGCAGTTAGGCTCTACTATAAGAGGGAGCTTACATTTGTCCCAGCCCTCCTTGTTATGACTACAACTCAGGTTTTTTCTTCTTTTCCCTTTAATTACAAGTTTTTATCTTATTGACTTCTTCTCCTTGTTATGACGAGTTATTGTATATATTCATATGCTTGGACGCTGGTAAAGTTTTATTAGACCATTTCCTTCACATAAGGAATTCTTTGCTCACTTATATACTGTTTTTTTTTGGGCGGGTGAATCCTTTTAGTAGATATTCTGTTTCAAGCATGTAACATATATTTAAGAATCAGAAGTATTTGAAGGATTTGTTTATGGAAGAAATTTTGAATTGATATATATATATATATATATATACCATTTTGATACTGGGAGAGTTTGCTTTTATTAGCTTTATACATATTATAGTTCTCTAGTTAAACTTTGGATAAATTGGGAAACTTATGACTTGCGTGGCTTTTGATATTATGAAGTTTCTGTTCTTGCTTAATTATAGGTTTTGGGATTTGGTTGGGCTGGGATTTTCCGGAAATATTTGGTTGAGCCAGGGGAGATGTGGTGGCCAACTAACCTGGTCATGGTCTCATTGTTCAGGTACTCATTTTCATGTAGTATATGCTCTGTGGATCACTACCTATGTACTTTAGTCCTTATATGTTCTTTCTTATTGAAACTACCACTATGACTGCAGGGCTCTACATGAGAAAGAGAAAAGACCAAAAGGAGGAACTACTCTTAACCAGTTCTTTCTGCTAGTCCTGGTCTGCAGTTTTGCATACTATGTCTTTCCTGGCTATATTTTCACCACACTGACATCTTTATCTTGGGTTTGCTGGTTGGCTCCCAAGTCTGTTTTGGTCCAACAACTGGGCTCAGGCTTGAATGGCCTTCGGTTCCATTGGCATAGATTGGGCTACAATTTCCTCATACCTGGGGAGTCCCCTTGCTAGTCCATGGTTTGCAACTGCCAATATTGCTGTTGGTTTCTTCCTCGTAATGTATGTCATGACACCATTGTCTTATTGGTTTAATGTCTACAAAGCCAAAAACTTCCCCATTTATTCTAACGATCTTTTCAAGGGAAATGGTGAATCATATGACATTTTGAGCATTGTTAATCCCATGTTTCATCTAGACAAGAACGCCTATGCACAGAATGGGCGAGTACATCTCAGCACTTTCTTTGCTATGACTTATGGCCTTGGTTTTGCTACTCTAACTGCTACGATTTTCCACGTCCTATTGTTTGATGGAAGGTAAGCCGTACTATCAGAGGCTCAGAGTAATATGACTTTGAAAGTTTTGGTTGATTGTTATATATAATGTCAGATATCATAATTGTCTAATTTTCCACTGTTAAATGCAGAGACCTGTGGAGACAAACCAAAAGTGCTTTTAGAGGTAATAGAAAGATGGATATTCATACAAAGCTTATGCAGAAGTACAAATCTGTTCCTACATGGTGGTTTGTTGTGATCCTTGTCTTCAATATTGCTCTTGTATTATTCACTTGTGAGCACTATAATGAGTCCCTTCAATTGCCTTGGTGGGGTGTATTGCTAGCTTGTGCTATTGCATTTTTCTTCACCCTTCCTATTGGCATTATTGCTGCTACCACAAATCAGGTAAAAGAAAAGTTCCAATTTTGATTTTGTCTGTTAGAGTAGAATGACTGCACAAAGCTATTTCTCTGCCTTGATATGTTATTTCTATGTTTACTAAATTTATGAGTTTTTGAATTCCTAGGCACCGGGTCTGAACATTATTACGGAATATGTGATTGGGTATATGTATCCAGAGCGCCCTGTTGCTAATATGTGCTTCAAAGTGTATGGATACATCAGCATGACTCAAGCTCTAACCTTCATTCAAGACTTCAAGCTTGGCCATTACATGAAGATTCCACCTCGATCAATGTTCCTGGCCCAGGTAAGATTATCTGTGTGCGCTATGCAGACTGCAATCCCAAATTCATGGCACTCTTCAGTGGCATGACTCCAAAGTGTAAAATTTTTACCATTGAGACCTAACAAGTTGTGCATTGCAGGTGGTGGGAACACTTGTGGCTGTTGTTGTTTACACCGTTACTGCATGGTGGCTTATGGAAGAGATTCCCCATCTTTGTGATAAAGCCTTGTTGCCACATGACAGTCCATGGACTTGCCCAATGGACCGCGTTTTCTTTGATGCCTCTGTTATATGGGGGCTTGTTGGACCCCGTAGGATATTTGGATCTGACGGTGAATATGGAAATGTCAACTGGTTCTTCCTAGGGGGAGCCGTAGCTCCTTTCCTAGTATGGCTAGCACATAAGGCATTTCCAAATAGGGAATGGATTCGTCATATCCACATGCCTGTCCTATTAGGTGCAACGGCTATGATGCCTCCAGCCACAGCAGTAAACTTCACAAGTTGGCTTATTGTTGGCTTCCTTTCTGGATTTGTGCTTTTCAGATACCGACCGGAGTGGTGGAAGCGCTACAATTATGTCCTGTCAGGTGGTCTTGATGCTGGAACTGCCTTCATGACAATCTTGTTGTTCCTTACTCTGCAATCAAATAAAATTAATCTGCAATGGTGGGGAAATAATGGAGAAGGCTGTCCTCTGGCTACTTGTCCAACTGCAAAAGGGGTTATTGCTGATGGTTGCCCTGTTACCTAACATTGTAGTTCATTGTGGAAGCTACTGACTGAGTTCCTGTCTTAGTCTTTATTTATCTACTGTAATTGTAAATGGTTCCTTGTCTTCATTTTGTTTCTGGGATATTTTAGATTATAAGGTGCTATTGTTTAAGTAGAAAGTTATTTAGGCAAAAGCAAACGATTATGTCATGTCCTTAGCTTTGTAAATATAGATCAAAGGATTTATTTTGCCAACTTTTACAAGGAATCAGGGCTGGGAGAAGTTTCCCTCGTTTTAAAGCCGGACACGACTTGATTCCAGGTTAGTTAGAGGTTGAAAGTGACTACTTGATTTGTAATTATTTAGGCAAAAATAAAAGTTACTTTCCCAACTACTACAAGGAATTAGGCGTTGGGGTCCGACGTGAAAGCATTTCAATTCGACGTGATTCAATTCCGAATTAGACAAAATCCAATGTGACTCGAGGCGTAGGAGTCGGACCTGTGTGACTCGAGGCGTAGGAGTCCGACGTCCGACGGAATTAGAAAAAATTCAATGTGACTCAATTTCGAATTAGACAGAATCCGATGTGATTAGCGTTCTTATTAATCTATACTAATTATAATGTGAGAATCTGAAGACAAACTCAATTTTTAAAAGAGTTATGAACCATAAAAAAAACTAGCCATTTCATTTCATAATAATAATAATAATAACAATAATTAATTAATTAATTAATAAATTAAAGTAACATATATAAATGTAAATGATGAAACTAGTAAACTACTAGAAGGAATAACCATCATACTATCATGGGCTCCGAACCCAATTGATTTTAATCCATATATTTTAACAGATTTGGACTATTTCTCCAATTTCTTCTTGGAGTTGGACTTGGGCTCACGTCCATTTCTTACCCAATTTTTTATATATTTTTTCCCCTCATTACGCATTACGCAAATGTTTAAAAGGAAAAAAGGGTCCCTCTTTCTGAGTTTCTGTGTCGTTGAAGATGACCGGAGGAGACGATAAGAACAAGAAGGCGAAGACGGATCACGGCGGAGAAGAACAAGAAGTAGAGGAAGAGGATCGATTGAGCCATCTGCCAGACGAGATTCTACTTCACATCCTTTCCTTCATAACAGACACCAGGTTTTGCTGTCGAACCAGTGTTGTGTCGAAGCGATGGAACTTCTTGTGGGCTTCTGTTCCACACCTCATCTTTAACAGACTTGATTTCCGCAAAGGTTCACGCTTCACTAAATTCGTAGTGGGTGTCTTGTCCAGGCGCCGCAATCTCCCAGTCACCAAATTCTCTATCACATACTGTGGTAACAGGTCAGTGCGACTTCTCACTTCAATGGTGAACTATGCCGTTTCCCATAATGTGCAGCATCTTAGCCTTTCCTTAAGTTTTTCAGCTTTTAAACCCTTGCCCCTCCTCTGGAACTGCCGTTCCTTGAAATTTCTAGAGTTGAAAGATGTAAATGATCCTCATGTATTGAGGTATTTGAGTTTTCCCAGCTTGACCACTTTATCTCTCACCTATTGTAAATTTGGAACTTCTCCGTTAGATTCCACTTTATTCGACCCTTTTGTTAGGTAAGAGCTTGCAATTATGTTATTGTCACTTCAGAAATTTTAAAATTACCGGACCTCTACTTGATAACTTGACCATATTAAACCGGCATAACAATGTCAAGGTTGAGATTGTTGCCCCAAAACTCCGTTCTTTCAGTCTTAAAGAAGATACCTATGATGGTGTCCAATTCTTCGGTCTCGACTTTCCGCTCTTAGAAGCTGCAGATATGGGTTTATCATTTCCATCCGGAAAGGAGGCTAGGGCAAAATGGCGTTTGGACTTGATGGATATGTTTCGCGGGCTTTGCAATGCACAGTCTCTTGTGCTTTCCTCCAAAATCATCAAGGTACATTTTCATTCTCTTTTTTTCTCTGGATTTTATGCTGAAATTGACATGTCTCTAAAGATATAATGCTGATAATTTAGGGCCTGATGAAGTGTCCTGGTGTTTTAGAAGATCAAGCATCCCCATTTGTCAGATTAAAGACTTTGAAAGTGAAATGCCATTCTAGCTCATTCAATATACCTCACGATGTAATCAAGTATTTTGGCGAAAACATAAAAGTTGAGAAGATTTTAGAGGTATTTCATATTTGCAGTGTGTAGTGCTCTCTAACTCTAATTTGTTAGTAATTTTTCTTCTTCATTCTTGGTACTTGCAGCATATAAATTTTCTTTGGTGTTGTTTCTAACTCCTAATTATCTACAATTGAGTGTAAACATAAATAGATGATGGGTTGGTGTCTTGAACTCTCAGTGATTTCCAATAATGTAACTTTCAATCAAGTTTAGTTCCCTGTTTCAGTTCTCTGTCTTGTCATAGTTTATTTATCCTTGCCTTGCTCCCAAGTCCCACCCTTTTGGTTTTGTGTTACTACTCTCCTTGGAGACTTGGAATAAGGTTCGTTAATTGAAGAGGTACTTACACACTAGCTTTATCTTTTTTGTTCTCCCTATATATAATATATATTCCTATTTGTATTTGTTAAAGCTATTGTTCTTTCTTGTAATTTTCCTTGAATTTACTAAAAGAATGAGTTGGTGTTTTGGACTCTCATTGAGATTTCCACCCAACTTAGTTTTCAAGCAAGTTCAATTAATTCTGTCTTGTCATAGTTTATCCTTGCTTGCTCTGACCTAATTTTGGTAGTCTTGTGGTGGCTTGGAATAAGTTTAAATAATCAAAACTTAATTAGCTGTTAAAGAATTAAAAATCCCTATTTAAATCTGTTTGCTTGTCTCAAATTGATATCCAATAGCGCTCAGGTTAGATATTGATATTGTCCAATGGCACTAACCATTAGATTTATCTCATTCTAAACTATATCTTGATGATTTAGCATGGTCTTTTCTTTTGACTATACTGATGTTGTGGCTTGAGGAATCACATTTGTGTTTTTGATTCATTTGCAGCTACAGGGCTTTTGAGGCTTGTATCGCCTTGTAGTATGTAAAGTAGATATGGTCAGGTAATTAAAATTCATGACTTTTCGCCTCCTTTAGTTTCACCATCCGTTTTGTTACATGTGATGGTGGTGATCCTTGTTGGTGTTGTTGCAGAATCAAAGGCAGAGCAGAAATCCTGAAGTTACCAGAAAGAAAAGGCTGTTATGGTGGCCCTAGTTAAGTAGTTTTACCAGTTTATGTTTATGTTTTTGGAATAGATAGGTAATGCCAAATGCTTAGAGTTCATATTTGCAGAACTTAATTAGCATTGTTTTTTCCTTCTTTCTCTTCGAATTAGTTAGCATAATGTGGTTACTTGTGGGGGAAGAAAAAACCCTTCAATGACTCTCGGTCCCAACCCAATGGGCTTGAATCCTCCACAGATTTGGACTATATGTGCAATTTCTTTACGGAGTTGGGCTCAAACTCAAGATCCATTAATTTCTTGTATACTACTATACACTCTTTTTTTTCCCATCAAACATAAAAGTCAAGGGATCTAGGAAAATAAGGTTAAAAGGGAAAAAGAAAGTTGTTTTCTCTCCGCCTCGCCTCCACGGCCTTCTCTGTTTGACAATGGCAGAAAGTAAGGAGAAGAAGGATGATGGAGGAGAAGTAGAGAATAATAAGGATAGATTGAGTCATCTGCCAAAAGATATTCTATTTCACATCCTTTCCTTCTTACCGGACACCAAGTTTCGCGCTCAAACCAGTGTTCTGTCGAAAAGATGGAACTGCTTGTAGGCTTCTGGTCCACACCTCGTCTTCGACAGATTTGAATTCTTCGCTCCAAGGAGCTACAAATCATACAAGAGATTTGTGCTTAGTGTCTTGTCGAGGCGTGACAATCTCTCTGATGTCACCAAATTCACTCTCAAGTACTATGTGAACGAGATCGACAACTCGTTCATCACTAGAGTAATCAACTATGTCGTCTCCCATAATGTGCACCATCTTAGCCTTGGCTTAATTCGTTCAATATCCTTTAAACTATTATCCCCTCTCCTCCATAATTGTCGGTCCTTGAAAGCTCTAGAGTTGGAACACTTACGTGATTCTCATCTATTCAATTATTGCACTCTTCCCAGCTTGACCACCTTATCTCCCTCTAATTGTACTTTCGGCTCTGGCGATAATCCACTTCGATCGACCCTTTTCTAGGACTTGTTAATCTCAGGAGTTTGCAATTGTGTCATAATCGCTGTGAGTTTGGCCGCGTCAGGAATTTTAAAATTACCGTACCTCTACTCTACTTGAAAGCTTGACCATTATAAGCAGCTTTCATGATAATTCTAAGCTTGAGCAGATTCAGATTGTTGCCCCTAAACTCCGGTTTTTCAGATTTAGAAGTTCTTCCATCTTGACTTTCCTCTCTTGGAAGCCGCGGATATCTGTTTATCTTTAGAATCATTAGCAAGAATAAGTCTGGTTTTGGAATTGATTCGGGGGCTTTATTATGCCCACTCTCTAGTGCTCTACTCCAAAATCATTAAGGTATATTTTCTTTTTCCTTTTCTTTTCTCTGTTTTTTTTTCCTTAATTATATTGTAATAGTCGAATTGACATGTATATCATGATGAATAATCTTAGTGTCTCATGGAACACTCGGCTGTATTAGAAGATGAAGCATCTCCATTTGTCAGATTGAAGACTTTGAAAGTTTCTGGCTGCTCATGGGATATTCCCGACAATGTGATCAAGTATTTTGGCGAAAACATTACAGTTGAGAAGATTTAAGAGGTATTTGCCATGTGCAGCACTGCACTTTTGTTCTGTTTTGTTCTTCCTGGTGTTTTCTAGCAGCATGTTGAATTGTTGAGAATCACATTTGTGTTTTTGACTCGTTTGTAGCTGTAGGATTTTTGAGGTTTGTGTTCTATCTCATTCACTCTTGTTGTTCTTGTCCTTGCAGAATGCAAGGATCAAATCCTGAAGTTTTAACAAAAAAAAAAGAAAAAAAAGAAGAGTGTTGTGTTGTCTTGGCCTAGTTAAGTAGTTTTACCAGTTTTATCTTTTTGGAATATATAAACAGAACTTAGCTTCTTTTTTTTTTTCCTTTCTCCTTGCCTGAATTTGAATTTAATAAGCTTTTTGGTAGAAGGAAAGAATTACATTGAAGAATGTTTATTTCTTGAAACATTTATAATATCAAATAATGACCTAACAAATTCAAACTATCCCCAAGTAAGGAAATGAAATTACACTTGAAGAATATTTATTTCTGATTTAGAAATATGAAGACTGTTCACCTAGAACATTCAATTGAGCCAGTACTTTAGCAGCCAGGGATTTCATTCCACCACTACCCCTTTGAGTAATGTCAACTAATGGCATTTGGGCCAAAGTTGCATATTTATGCTTCATCTCAACTAGCCGAAATATCCTTTCTAAGGCCTTAAGTGTCTTCTCCTGCAATATGGTAGAAGTTGAACTCAGTAACCTTATAATTGGAGATATGGCATTTGATTTGTCCAGCACTTTGCAACCATTTTGCAATCTTTCATCACTAATCAAGGTCAAGAGTGTGTCTAAAGACGCTTCACAGGCCCCGAAATCCCCCTCCCCAAGAATTCTAACTAGGGGCTCAACTGCATTAGCTTCTAAAATGCAGAAGGATGATTCCACTGTGCAAATTCCCTGGTGTACTGCACAGCCAGTTTCTGTTGCAGCTAAGCAGCAAATAAAAGGACTTGACTTCTTCACTGGCCGGCTCAAGGCACTGGAACTTTCTGAGAACTGTTTAAGCGAAATAGCTGCATTTTGTTTTGTCAAGGAAGTACCGGAAACTAGTAACTGTACCAGCACTGGAATAAAGCCTGCTTCAGCTACTTTTTTCTGCCATTCCCTATTTTCTGAAACGGTGAAACGACATAGAGCTCTAACAGCACTCTCTATTTCCTGCTTCTTATGCGGCGCATTTCTATTTCCATCAGTCAGAGAAGCAAAAATTATATCAAGTGCCCCAGAATCTAGAAGCCACTGAGTTATCTGTATGTCCTTGGGAAGATTGGAAATAATTCCCATGGCGGATGCCGTTTCTTCTTCATCAGTTGAAGATTTTATGATCCTGAGCAATGTATCAATACATCTTTGATTAACATGCTCCTGAAAAGTGATGTCATCACCATCAACGGTCAAGCAACAGAACAGCTTCACTGCACTTGCTCTAACCGTTGGATTGTCTGCCTCACATAATTGAACCAAAACTTGGACAGCAGAGAGCTATTAATCAAACAAACATAAGAATAACATAGAATGTTAGTAATAAATTCTTGTTTCTTAGGGGAAGGAAAAACAGAAGCGGGCTCAGAATAAACTAAACAGCATTTCAAAATGACAGACACTACTTTTCAATCTTAAAAGTCTAAAAATGCCAAATATAAGCACATCTATTTCCTAAGAATGCTTTCCTTAACTAGTCAACCAATTATGCAGAAGGATTTTCCTTGTGAGGTATTGGAACTGCTTAGAAACATGCATACCTGTCTCAACTTAGCTCTGATGTCCGGACCCGAAG
Source organism: Corchorus capsularis (assembly GCA_001974805.1). NCBI lineage: Eukaryota > Viridiplantae > Streptophyta > Magnoliopsida > Malvales > Malvaceae > Corchorus > Corchorus capsularis. The sequence goes on from AWWV01009137.1 coordinate 16,619, forward strand.
AAGATTGGCACATTGCACAAAAAGCTTGGAGAATGTTTCTTTGAATGTCAGGTCCCGTCAAGGAAATCAAAGAAAATAGTTTGAAGATGTCTTCATCAGATTTGAGCAATGAGATTTGCTCGCGATCAGCTTCTTGGCTAATAGTTGATTTGGCAAGGTGCATAATTACAACTGCTACCTGTTCACGCAAACTTGGCAATGACAAGCTATGGCGATAGAGAATTTCAAATAATGGTCCAACTGCACCTTCTTTAATCATCTGCAGGCCATTTTGGGGCAAATTTGACAGGTTTTGAAGGGCTCTAACTGCTACTGCTTTCATCTCAAGATTATCGTGAGAGAGTAACTGAAGAAGAGGTCCTAGTGCCCCATCTTTAAACACAGATAATTTATGATGTTCAGTCAACTCAAGTTCCGACAATGTCTTAGCCATTAGCAATCTTACATTATCTGGTCCTGCATCATCAAAGTGCTGCTCTTAAGTGATTCTGACTTACAAATTCTAGACAGTTTTGCAAGAAAAACATGATTCACAAAGTAAAAGGGAGATGAGGACAAGGAATTACCGTAGAATATTTACCTGAACAAAGAAGATGCAACAAAGGTTTGAAAAAGTTAGCCTTGGCCATCTCTATAACATTCTGGTGAAGGAAAGAAAGATTATCCAAAAGCTCTCGCGAGTTCTCAGAAGCTTGAGCTTCATCATTGTTTAGCATAGTAACCACAAGAAATATACAGCCCTGAACGGCTCCAATTACATCTCGCACTGCACTGCTTCTTGATAGTTGCAGTAATAACTGTAATGCAAACTTACTTTCCTTTATTTGGCGGGCAAGTGACCGGACAATGGATTCAAGTGCCTGATCTACTTTTGCAATTCTTTCCTGTAAAGGTAAGAACACCAGTTTGGAAAAACATGAGTATTGTACATTAAATTGCTTGTCTTTATGTTTGGTCACAAAAATAGTGTAAAAGGATCCAAATTTGAGGTCATTTTCATCAGTAAAGACAATAAGCAAGAAGCAGTTCCATAAACATTATGTTGTTTATGCATAGATTAACTAGAGTTAGTAGCCTTGTCAAAATGAAAGAAAGAAAACTTAGAAGTACCTTGTTATCATGACTATCTTCTGCAAGAATGCAGAGAATGGCAAGAGTCTGTGTTCTTATTTCTTTATTTTTTGCAATGAGAAGTTCAATGAGAATTGGTATATACTCCTCAAAAATCACCCATTCTCGGTGCAGCTCTCGTTCTACACATAGATCATGCAGCTCGCAGAGAGATTGGAGAACTTCTTGCTCTTCATTTGACTGAAGTTTAGGTTTGAGGGAAACAATAGTGATCATCTTGTTCCTTTCTTTCCATTCTTCAATTGATTGCCTAAGAGTTTTATTAGGCTGTAAAACCAAATTCTCCAAGGGAATTGAGGTGGATGGACACTGCTTGTTTCCATCGGCAAACCACCTCTCAACAGCACTTCTCTCGAACGTTCTACCGGAGGAAATCTCCACTGGGTCAACCATGATATCCATAGTGATTGGGCAGTAAAATGACTGAAGAGGCTCCAATGGTTGCCTAGGAAGAGAATTCCTTTCATGGAAATACCTCTTTGCTTTCTCCTCAAAGGATGTTGTGGCATCAGCCTTTTCAAGCAACACAACAATCTGTTCCATTCTTCTAGCTTCAGCCGTGTCTAATCCTCGTGTCGAATCTTCTATTTCATTCTTGAATTCGTCGAACACCTTTCTTAGCGCCAATGGCTCATTCGGAACTCCAACTGCCTCAGCAATAGAAACAAGCAAGCCATTTGCATAACATCTGTCGACATTAGTCTCCTTTATACCAGACTCAATCTTGTCCAAAATTTCATTTTCCACCATGCCTGGACTGTACTCAGCCGCCAGCATATCCTTGCGTAACCTGTTAATCTTATTACTAATCCTCAATGGACCATCCAGAGAGGCCAGGGGGATGAGACCTAGTGCTTGACAAATCTCTTTTGTGTTGTTCTCTAACTGCTTCAAGATTTTCCTGCAACTAATCAAGAGATAAATCTTGTTCCTTGTTCCACACTCAAAAGCTAGCTGCTTCACAACTTTAACCTCCAGGTTCAGAATATCCAAAGCATTCCTTAAACTCTCCGAATCATTTACATTCGAATTTGACAACTCTTTTAAGATAGATGTGATCTTTTCTATGTAATTTGAGAATTTCTCGAAACTCTCCACCTGAGTAGCAACAGCCTTGGCAGCATGAATGCAATCAAATATTGAAACTATGGTCTGAGAGAACAACTCAGGTAGTGAAACCAGAGATGTAGTTATTGTTATGCCTTTTGCCATCTATGAACATTAAAATTAGATGCCAAAACTAGAAAAGTAAAACAACAAATTAGAGAAGAAGATCCTCAATCCTCATGATAATTGATCCACATTTGAGACCCCAAAAAGGGTAAAATTTAGGTCATATGCCATTTCCAAGAGCCCAAGACCAAGACCAAGACCAGACAGGCAGCCACTGCAATTCAATTATTTCAGACAAAACAGCAGCATTCAATTTCTGAATAGTATCAATCAATCTGTAAAGAACCCAAACAAGGGAATCAAAACTAACTTTCAATATGGATAAAATTTTTCTACGGACGATAAAAAAAAAATACTACAGTCAAGCAGGATTATAGGATGCTCGGGCTTTATCCACTTAAAGCTGTTATTTCCATTCATTAGCAATAGCTAAAAATCATAAATATCCTAAAACTAGTAGCAAAAAAAAATCCTAAAATTTGAAATAGAACCAGTTAATCGTGTTTTCTCTTGGGTAGTGTTTTTCTCAGCAACCAAACATGCTCCAACAACAACAAAAACAACCATCTTTCTCAAGTCATTAAGATTACAGTGATCATCAGTAGAGAAACAGAGAAAATAGAAGTAGCTGACCTGGCTTATTATCAGTCAACGGATCTCTTGCTTTTGGTAATGTTTTTTCTGGCGACGAACAACTCGAATTTTCCGGGAAAATGCTTGCAGCGAAAAAATATGGCTTTGGAGAGCTTCTCTTGAATAAAAATAAAATTAAGTTTTTCCCTTTAGACCTTCACAATTTTTTTCCTTAATGTCTCATTCTGAGACCAGTGTTCCTTCTTCTCTATTACAATAAACAAAGACTGTTGACCCAGTCAATAGTGTTGATTATTTACTTTCTTTGATGATCCACTGAGGTAAGGTCCATGACATGATCTCGGATAAGACCAACTAGAAGTTGCCACGTCATATATTGAGGAATAGTTTCGTGTAAAAATTACAGTTGTACGAAACGGAAGCAACCCACCGGCCTATGGGATTAGCACTCGCAGTCGAAAAGACGTTAAGGGGGATATGGCGCCAACCTAACGGTAAATTTCATTTTCTTGCCTATTTATTTTTTTCTAAATTCCAACGGTCCAACCCCAAAATGCAAATGGGGGTTGCTAAATACCGCCTTATTTTTGTTATTCACCGCCCCATTTTTTACATTTTTGCCCTTTGACCTTTGCCACTTTTTCACTTCTGACGGCTCTGCCACGGCGGAGCCTCCCCACTAGGACGACTCTGCCACGGTTAGCCGTCCCACTAGGACGGCTCTGCCACGGCTAGCCGCCCCACTAAGACGGCAAGACTTTTTTTTTTTAAAAAAAGGGTTTAGTACCGGTGCCGCCCCAGGGGAGCGGTCTATCCATGGTAGGGCCGCCCCAGGGAGGCGGCCTGGCCATGGTAGTGCCGCCCCAGGAGGGCGGCTTGGCAATGGCTCAGCCGCCCCAGGGGGACGGCACCGGTGGGGTGGCTAGACCAAATTTTTTTTTAAATAATAATTACTTTTTTAAAAAAAAATAGCCGAGCCGCCCCACCGGGGCGGCCTGCCGTGGCGAAGCCGCCCTACCGAAACTACCTGCCCTGGCTAAGCCGCCCCAGTGGGGCGGCCTTTTCATGGGGCGGCTTCGCCACGGTAAGCCGCCCTCTTGGGACGGCACGGGTCATCAGTCATAAATTTCGTCAAAAATTGCTTTTTTCTGAAATCGTCATCAAAATACGGCACATTATCGTTCATTTTTCTTAAATCGTCATCAAAATACAACACGTTAACGCTATTCTACGTTCGTGATAGTTTCAAGATTAGAAAATGAAGCAAAGGACAAAAGCGTCAAAAAGCGTCAAAAATGGGGCGGTGAATAGCAAAAATGGGGCGGTGTTTAGCAATCCAGTTTAGACATTTGATTATTTGAGCCAATTATAACCCAGTCAGTTTACTTTTGGATCGATTATTTTGTGGCAAATCTTTTGTGATTAAATTAAAGTATATTCTTTCTTCAAAAAAAATTAAAGTATATTCTCAAGTCTTATTGACTCGACTTCCCTTTGAGTGATTGAACTTTTATTTCCTAAAATCTGATTAAGCAGCAAGAAAATGAAGCAACTACTATCAATTATCAAATCTTTTATTAATCTTGCTGTGTATTTTCATCTGGCAGCATAATCTGGAATTCGGTGGTTTGGTGGATGCAGACCAAGTGTTTGTGCATTTGCTCGAAAAAAGGTACTAAAACCATTTTTATTTAAATATAAATTAGTAATATTAATTTTTTTTTTAGGTAAGTAATTTGGTTTATTCTTGTTGGATTGTTAAACCGCCTTATTTTTTTGTGACTCTGTCTCTGCCCTCCGGTTAAAGCAAAAGGTTAAATTAAAAACAAAAAAGGCTAAAACCTCTCACGGGTTTAATGGGAGTGATAAAAGAGGGCAGAGTCTCAGGCACGTTGCCGGACGAGGAGTCGTTTGCCGTGCACTTCCCGGGCTATCCTAAGACGACTGCTCGCGCCATCGAGACTCTTGGAGGAACCGAAGGTATTCTCAAGGTAAATTTATATACTTACATTTTTTTTTCATAATCAATATTTCAATTATTATTACCCGTGAAAAATGATGAAAAAAAAAATGCTTCAACTTCTGCGATAGTTAATTCTGGTGGATTTTTTATATGAATTGATTGATTTTCTTTTGCCTCGGCAAATTGCATTGTATTTTCCCAGACTCGTAGCTCAAAGTCGAACAAATTAGAGCTCTATTTCCGGCCGGAAGATCCGTACTCGCATCCCACATTTGGGGAGCTTCGTCCCTGTAATAATCTGCTGCTAAAAATATCTAAAAAGAAGTCTTCCAATGGCCAAAGTGCCGAAGCTTCTAGTAAATTACAGGAGTGTTCAACATCAGGAGCAACTAATTCCGAGAATCCGGAACATCAATCTCAAGTTGAAGAGCCGGAGCCGGGGCCGGGACAAGGACAAACTGACCTTTGTGCTGATATAGTTTCTCGCGTGTCAGAGGCTTATCATTTTGATGGTTAGAATTCTGCATTTTCTTTAAGAACAAAGTAAGGCTTATTATTAGTTTAGAAATTGGAGCTTAGAGTGATTTGCGCTTGCTCTGAATTTTCCCTTTTTGGTGAAGGAATGGCTGATTATCAGCATGTTCTTCCTGTTCATGCCGAAGCTGCTAGGAGAAGAAAGAGAAATTGGGCGGAAGCAGAGGAGCCACCTTTTGGTGAGGTCTTTATGGTTGTGGCTTCAACATGAAATTAAGTTCTGTTTAATAATATTTGTTATCTGCTTGACAGAAAGAGGTGGGTTCATGGATGTGGATCAGGAGGATGTGATGATGCTATTGCCCCCACTCTTTTCACCTAAGGATATGCCAGAGAACATAGTGTAAGAGAACCCTTGCATTTTAATTTCTTCATGCTATCTGTGTGCGTTTCTTTTCTTTCTTTCTTTAAGGGAGATTCTTCACCAAATAAGGTGTTTTTACATTAATAAGGCTATGTATTCATTTATAAGTTTCTTGAAAAATTATTTCTGTAAAAAGACTGAAATGAACAATTAATCATATTTATACTAAATAGATACACTGATTGCTCATAGATAATACTTTTTGAAAACAATTAAGAAACTTAATTGTGCGGATGGTTATATTAAAGTAACCATAGTTTGTACTTGTATATGTGCCAATCACGAGTACTGGTTGTAATCAAGAAGTTAAAGGTGAGCCTAGTGTAAGAGGTATACTTTTGGTTATAGTGCAAAACTACTCTTTGATAATGTTTTTAATTTTGAGCTCTCTGATTCTTGGTTATTTGGAAATTTTGACTTGAAAGATTTGATGATTTCAGGTTAAGACCATCAACCATCTTAAGTTCCAAAAAGAAACAAGAGGGAGTTGTACAAACCACTGCTGAGGTATTGACTGAATCCGTGCTCCCTAGTTGACCTCTTTTTTCTGCAATTTACTGAACAAAATAAACATGCAATACCTGCTGGCCTTCAGAGCACACGAACGCAGATACGCATGCCCAACCATCTCCGTGCCTATATTTTGTGTCTGCATAATAACATACCTGTACATATAACGAATCCACTAGAGTTTAATACATTTGAAGCAATTAATCTGCTGGAGTGAAAATGCTAAGTGGACAGCGCAGTGTATTTTTAGCTGTATCATAGGCAGATAGGTGTCTGTGGGTTGTTTGATTGAGAACATATCAAATTCTCCAGTTTTTTTTTTTCCTTCATTTTTGGTTATATACCGAATCTTCACACTTTTACATCTATATACCCAGTCAAAAATTTATGACAGTTTCCCTTTCTTATTGTATGAGAAACTGGGCTAGATTTTGGCTGAACTTTATGGAACAAATGAAGCTTATTTTTAAAAAAAAAAAAAATATACATCTAAGTTTGTGGTGGACTTCAATTCTTTTGTCTTTCGTTTCTGTAATGCTACTTGTCAAGTTTATTTTTATTCTATATCCTTAGAAGAACATGAATGCATCCTTTGCAGCTGTAAATATCCTCCTCTCATTTAAGTATAATTTATCTTAGTGAGGTTGAGAGATGTTTGAACTGGTGATTTGATTTCCTTTCATGCAGGTTGATCTGGAGCCAGGCATTGCCATTGATTTCAACATTAAAGATATCCTCCAAATTGCATTTTACTTTTATGCTGGATTTAGTCAATTTTTAACATGGATGCTCTACAGATTTATATTCTCCATCTTTCTGTTGGACTTAGCATTCTTACAGATCCCTAAGAAAGTAAATTGGGAGGAACTTATAACCCGAGGTTCAGATCAGTGGGAGTGGCAGATGACTGTGTCTAAGCTCTTTGATGAACGCCCTATATGGCCCAAGGAATCTGTGACTGAGCGCTTGCTTGATAAAGGTCTTAAATTTAGCCATTTGATGCTTAAAAGGTCTTTCCTGAAAACTTGCCCTCCTATTTAATAACAAATTCTTTCTTGGACGGGTTGAATTGTATTTGATGAATCTTATCTTTCTGTCCTTTCAGGCTTCTACTTGGGGTTGCTTACTACTTTTCAAATGGTCCATTTCTGAGATTCTGGATTAGAAAAGGATATGATCCTCGCAAAGATCCTGATTCTCGCATGTAAGATTTCTTGTGACAATATTCTCCTGCTTCAAATACATGACATACTTTAATGGCTTCCTAAGTCATTTGTAGGATGCTTACTTGTGCATGGTGCTTTACCAGATATCAGAGAACTGAATTTCGTGTACCTGAACCTTTGAGGAGCTATGCCGATGCTAGCACAGCTAATAAGTAAGGTTATACTATTCTATTTTACTATCCTTTAGACATGTTGAGAGCTGAGCATGTGGCAGCAATATGGCTTTGTCTACTCCTGCTAGGTCTAGAATATTAAAGAATTTTGTTGGCCATAAATCATAAGACAATCAACTGTAATCAAACAAAGCTGTATACTTATTACTCATTGATTGAATACCTAATGCTGACATGAGTCACGTAACATTCAGTCCATCCCATCCAGAATACCTGTGCTGACTTTTAACAGTTTGTTTGAAAATAATCTCTTGCACATTTTTATGACAGATTGAAGCATAAGTGGGAAGATTTATGTTCATTTCGAGTATTTCCTTACAAATGCCAGACGTTTTTACAACTATTTGAACTTGATGATGAATACATTCAACAAGAGATAAGAAAGCCTCCAAAGCTAGCAACATGCAATGTGAGTGTATTATCTGAGTGTTGTGCACATGCATGGGTTAATTTATCTCTGATCACATCCCTTGGTGCTTTTTCCCTTCCCTTTTCCTTTACTTTTTCCTTCAGGAGGGATTCTGTAGAATGAAGGTATAGGGGTCTTAGGTTATTTGAATTTGTTGTTTAGGGTGATATCCTTCCCATACTTACCTAATTTTGCAGTTTTAGACTGAACTAGTTGAGGCTTAATTTGATGTTAAATACTTTGCAGTCTAAAACAGGGTGGTTCTCGGAGAGTGTGCTTGATTGCCTGAGACTTCGTGTGGCTGTGAGGTACTTGTCAGTATATCCCAAAGCTGGTGCAGAAAGCATACTAAAATCTTACTCTGATGAATTTGAGAAGTTAAAGAGGACATGCATTTACAAGGATGTTATCAACCCCAATCAAGATGAGCACCAGCAAGCCAATAAAGGTTCTAATAAGCAGCCTTCTTTTTAAAGTTTCTCAAGTCTCATCTTTTATTAATCCCTTAATTAATTTTATATTTAGTGGGTTCGTTTAACTGGCCTACTTTTCGAGCTGCAGTCACCGATATTGCTGATAATCTAACATACTTAATCTATGAAATGATTTGAAATTATTATTATTATTATTGAATGTGATTTACATATATTTATATAACAATCTATTCATGATGCATCCTTCTTTTTCTTGTATCCTCCTCTCTTGCTGGAATTTCTGGTATTCCACATTTAAAAGATTTCTCCCCGGCCAATAGTCTTTACTATTTACACATAGGATTTTCAATCTTCTTATTAGAACCTTGTGACCTTTCAGCTAAAAGTAGATTGTGCTGCATTGATACTTCATATATCACACTGGTTCTACTTGCTGGTTTAGACCAATCATCTAAGTTTCAATATACTAACATGTGGAGCTTATAGGTGACGAAGAGAAAGAGAGGGCTAAAAGTTCTGATCATGAGGAAGATGAAATTGAAGCTGATGATGAAGAGGAATTGGATGTTTATGAGACACTTAATCTGGTAAATCTTTTGTTTGCTCCTTGTTTTAGTTTTTGACATGCTTGTCATTACTCAGCAGAAGATGATATGATAATACTGTATTTTTTTCTTCTTCTTATTTCACGCTTTTCCCTTCCCCCTCCCCTTTTTTTTCCAAGGAAAATAAACCAAAAGGATCTTTCTTGATGAATTCTTCTTTTTCATCTCTAGGGCGGTGAGGATGATGAGATCCATCTGCAACCTGATACATGTATCCAAATCATTCAGTCTGCTTTGCTTCAAAGCATGTGTCTTTGTGTATCAAGTTTATCAAGTGTGCATTACTGTAGGTTTAAATTTTTGCAATCACTTTTTCATATTATACAGGTTAGTTCAGGCTGCCAACTAATACAAAGAACAGTCTTAGCTTACTGAAATTGATAATAAGCACAAGAAAAGAAACTTGTTACCTGAAACCGCTGTTTCTTTTTGCTATAGTGAGCTAGCAATAGGTTATTGCCTTGCCTTGCCTGTGGTCTTAAGAGTAAACCCGCTTTGATATAAGTTAATGATATCAATTAGGCTCTTTATGTTAAAGTTGGTTATCATGTGTAGTGATACTCTAAGATGAAAAAGTGATTGCCAATCTGTTAAGCCAAACTTCTGCGACTTCACAGACTGATCCCAGCCTCTTGTAAAGGTGCTAGAAATGTCTTTAACAAATTCCAACTTGGTACAGTATATACAACCTTTTCAACAAAGGAGGTGAACCCTCATAGTCATCTCTAATTAAGCGTATATGACTTTTAATAGTATTTTAGGCCTTCAGTTTCATTCTTTTTACAAACTATCTCAGCTTACCAATGCATGCATGGTTGCACAAACACAGACGAGGTTAAGTACATGTGCATATGAGATAACTGTGTGGTTTTTAAATTTGCCCCTATCTGGATGCTCCTTGTCTGCTTGAGATTTCCTATATTATGTTTAGATTTAGATATGGAAAACAACTCGAGGACATATTTGCAAGAGCTTTTTGGGAGCTTTCCATCTACTGCAGTCGGTGCTGATGCAATACAAGATGCAGACGGTAGTGATGGAGAATATCAAATATATGAGCACTTTAGTGATAATAACTACTCCGACTACGACGAAGATGAGGAGGATAGCTGATATTGAAAACCAAAACTTTACAGGTATCTGTTCTCCCTTCGTTAATCGTTTACTTCCTTTTACTCATTCTCCAGGTTTCAATCACAGCCTAACATCATTGTAAACAACTAAATATGATTAAACTATAATTTCAAATTATGCAAGATTTCTAATGGAATGTTTTGTGATTCATTGGTAATAGCGAGTTTTCTCTGATCATTATGTGCATGCACATGCTGGTTCTTTTGAATTATCGATCTCTTTACATTTTTTTCTTTTTGGCCCTTCCTACGTCTTTACTGACTAGACTTTGTGATCTCACATTTTACTCTGAAGTTAATAAAACTTGTAATTATCACAACTTTTACTTTAGGTAGTTCTGAGACTTCAAAATAGGGGAAACCCCAATTGGATTTTTTTTTTTTTGGTAAAAACCCAATTGGATTTGGATTTTGGAGCATTACATTTTATTTTAGATTATTTTCTTTCTATTTTATTGCCGTATAGAATAAATGGGACCTGTACATTGTTGTGTAGCTTATTAATCGCAACTTTTCTAAGGCAAATTTATAATTGTTTGCAGATACTTTTTGTATAGCTTAGCAGATTCGTGAAGCTAACACATATGGTAGGATGCTGAAGTAACTTGGATCGTTAGTCTAGAACCAAATACGATGCCCCGATTTGCAGACTTGTTTTAAGGAGTTGGAAAAGCAGGCAATCTTGAAACTGTTTATGCATTTTACTGTAAGTGCAAATCGGCTTCATGATATTGTTAAAACCAATTGTAAGTCACATTTTCCCAATTGTTAGATGCTGAGAACTGCCAGTTGATGTGAACGCAATAGAAAAGTAATCAGCACGGAAACTAGAGAGGTGGTGGAGTTGCTCGCACTCAAAAAGTTTTCATTTTTTCCCCTGTGATAGACTCACCCACCGTAATCAAGTCGCGACGCCGGTCGAATCCGGATTAATCAAGACAAAACCCTGAATACCGGATGGGGTATCAAAAAAAAGTTTCATTTTTTCTCATTCGTCTGTTCTGAAGTAACAAAAAAGAAAATCAAAGAAAAAAAGTGTTCTGGACACTATATGGCGTCATACATATTCAATAATTTCACAAGTCACGGGGTTAAAAACAGAAACTTAAAATAGATTCATTGATGGAAAGGAAACCAACCGGCTTTGCTCCTATTTAGCTCAAGAAATGAGGTTGTATGCACCTACCATTGAGCGAAAATATCGAGGTGCCAGTTGAGCATCTCTTTGTAATCAAACTTCCAATAAATTTAATGGCCTTTCCCATTCAATAATGTAACCAAAAGTTGAAATCAACCCGAATTCATAGTAAGAAACCATTTCATGAGTAACTATTATCAACCGAACCGATGTCAGTATGTAGGAGTAAGCATCATTACAGAGTCTCCTAAAACTATGCCGCTATGAATTGAGAATGTATTAAAAGGAGAAAAGGCTGTCCCTTGGATGGATTACAATATATCCCACCTCTTTTTAACACGGAACATTAACACTGATGATTTGATGTCATCCTGCGGTACCTGGAGCATAAACTGGACTTTCATCTTCATTGGGGCGGTCTTTGCCTTGCCATTTTCATCTCCAATCTGAAACCAGGATATTAAGAGTTGCCAAGTCATGCAAACACCAAGCTCTTCATAATTGGATTATCAAGCAAACGTGGCCTTGCCTTTTACGACAATAAAGTTAAGCAAATAGAATTACTTACCCATAGAGATGCCCAGCCAAGACGAACCTCTGAATCATAGCCAGCTTTGAATTTGAAGTCTTTCTCATATGTGTGCTTGTAGACAGCGCTCCAATAGTTTGAATCAAGATTGTACCAGTAACTGCAGATAAATACAAAAATTGGTCATACAAGACTTCCATAAAGAAAAAAGAAACCGCAGGAAAAGAACTCTCTTTGTTTCATGCAACTATATATGTTCTCATATATACCTCATCAAGAAACAAAAGAGAACTTATCTATAGCCAATAAGCACAAACAATTCCATGCAGGTATCAATATCGACAGAGAGAGGGGTTATAACCTCAGTTTATTAGATGGATTGAAACGTCGCTTGAATGCAAAGGATGCAGCATTTGAAGGCAGTGAAATGCTAGGAATAAACGCCATTGCCCCGTCCTGCAATACAACCATTTACCAATAAGAAAGCAATCAAAAGATTGCAGATTTGCAAATTTTTCAATTTTTCAACCCAGCATTTCATGTCAAAGAGGTCATCAATCACAAAGGCCTGCTGTTAAACACCTAGCCATCAAAGGTTATTCAAACAAGAAATACAACTAGTGGATCTCGCAGATAAACAAGCACACAGCACAAAGTTATAATACTGAGAGAAAATTCACCTTATATGAGTATCTTAGTTTCAGTTCCTCATCCTTGTAAATAGCAGCACAGACCCCGTTCAGGAATTGACCCTTGAGAATTCCATCTATTGACAATGTTCTTGGTACATCCTCCTCTTCTCTCTCCTCTAATGAAACTTCACCCATAGGGAATCTAAATGTTGCTTTAGGCTGCAGCAACAGGAAAGTAACAGAGGTAAAAACGAGGGGCAAAAGTTTACCGCCAGTTTAATATCATACAGAAGTGCAGCAGTAGCATGGTGAAGGTGATAATGCATTGCGTATAAAATGAAAGAGCACTACCATTAATCAGGTATTGAAGCGACGCAAAAGGAGGCTCGCTTGATTAATGCAAATAGGCAATAACAAATCAATTTCAAATAATGCTATGATATATATCCCGCAAAATTGATGTAGATATATAGCAAAAAGAAGAAAAAAAATAGCTTAAAGTTCTGCCATTCCATCAAGTATAATCTAAAACAGTGAGGTTCCCATTTCCTGATCTTAATGATAAGTCATTGATCTTCACCAATAAGATAGAGATACTAATATAAATGGTACTCACCAAACCGGCATATGGAACAGGAGATGATAATTCAACAGCATAGCCAGGAGCAGCAAGTGCAGTCATTGCCACCTCACCTTGTTGTGCCTGAGAAAAATATACCATGAGATATTAAAGGGACTGCATATATGGCCTGAATTAAATATCCATTCTGCACTCACACAACTATAATGACAATGCTGGCTTCCCATTACCAAAAGTGTGTGTGTGTATTAAGGGGGAAAAAGGTGTTAAGATAAAAATCCAATTGCAAAAGGATGTTGAAAAATGAAAAGGGTCTTCAAATAACAAGACCAACTTGATCATAACATGTGAGCAGATTCTTCAAAAGCCCACCATCATCGGTATCATGAACACTTGCATGTCAAATGCTCAAAAACCATCACTATCCTGAAAATTGTTTTTCGAAGCACAAGAAGAGACATTACACTTCAACTTTGAAAATCTGCATCCTAATAACTCTCAGCAAACTAAAAAGTTAAAAGTCACTCGTATTAAAAATTTCCAACGCATAGCAATAAAATGGGTAAAATAGTAGGGTCTAATAATATTCCCAAGCTTTTAATTCTGTTATATTTTTCATTGCATTAGCAACACAAGCACTCCCACATGGTAAAAATCATGTCTTTAAAAGTAAAAGGCAAACCTTGACATCATGGGCAGCTTTGAAAAGCAACCTAGGACCCACATCGAATGAGCTCTTGATGAGCGCATTTTGTTCTTCAGGATCGTAGTGGATAGACAAGTACTTGGAAGTTAACGCCAACTGAGGGTCGGAGATCTCGCGCTTGCTGTTGTTAGCGAAGGAAAGCTTGAGCTTGGCAAGGTTGTCAAACAGCTTACAAGACACCTTGTGGAAGAAGACGCGGCTGTCACTGTCGAACTCAGAGGTCACCCTGAGGGTTGGTCTGTGAGATAGCAAAGAGAGAAAAGGGTTGGGCTTGGGTGATGGAGGCGATGGCTCTAGTGGCGGCGGAGGCGGTGGAGAGGGCGGTGGCGGTGAGAGTGGAGGGATTAGGTAATTGGGTTTCTGAGGAGATGATTCCACCATTGCCATGTCTTGGTTGGTAATGGTTGGTGATGGCTTTTTCCCTTTTTTTTTTTTTTTTTTTTTGTCTCAAAATTTATTTGGCTGAAAACTATTTCCCGGTAGTATTTGCCTATTTGGTGATGAGAATCAGAGGGTTATTGTTGAAGCTAAGTACTAAGTTTTTTTTGCTTAGCTTTGTTTGGAAATTGAAGAGAGAGATATATGTCTTTCGGATTCTTGTGGAGTGGGGCCGTTGATTTTAGGCGGAAATTTTGATGGTAAATTTTTTGGATTCCACTAATCTTTCTCTTATGAAATCTGATTCCAATTTTTTTCAAACAGAAATGGCTCTTTGCCTCTTTGACTCTTCTTCTTTTTAAAAAGATTTTTTTTTAAAAAAAGGTCAATAAGTAACTATACACTTTCCACCAAAAAGGAAAAAGGCCCAAATGGCATCATACTTGGGCTTTGCTAACTAGAAAGAATTTTTGAATCTCTTAGAAAAAGCCCAAATGGAAAATGGGCTACAAGGCTTCTCGCTTGTGTCCACCTATCTGGGCTATTTAGTCCATTAATTATTGTTGCAGCATCTTATCTTGAAAACGCTTCCTTCCCAGAGATTTGGAAAATCATACTGAAAATGAGAGATAAATAATTAATATAGTACGTTTTGGTGATTAATCACTAACATCCAAAGTTATATGAAAAAAAAAAGCATCTTTTCATATATTTATGGGACTTGATCAAACTCATATATATAATCACTGCTGATACTGATGATCAGTTTCAATCAATGTTTTGTTTATTTTTTTCCAAAATCAATGAGACAAATTTCAGGACATACCAACTTAAGTAAGTATATATATAAGGCTTGTAAGCATATTGATAAATTAATCATTTTGGTAAAACTTGAGAGTAAATTAATGAATTCAATCAGACTTATTTGGTGGCGGCTAAGGCAAGAAATTCCCAGAAATCTTCATATAGCTTGGACGGCCGGCCGGCACATATATATAGAGTAAATTAAACTAGTGCACTGCTCACCTATTCATCTTGATGAGGTAATTAACTTATCATGATTCGCATTATTTGATTAATTATATACATCATGTGTGCTGTGGGGCAAATATTATCTATACTGTACAAAACTTTGATTCATATAAATAATTAATTCAATAACATATATTCAAAGATATTATGTATATATATAAATATTTTTCCATATACTATATAGATGTGATGAAGTGCTATATATACATACATATATTAATTATATATATAGTATATATCCCTTCATTCATGCACAGTATGAATTGAAAATGGTTTGCAATTGAGCCCCTTGAAAAAAAAAACCCTAGCCGCTCCACACCCTCCTTCTCTCTTAGCCTCCTCCCTTCAAAATTTTGTTTCTTCTTCCTCCTTCTGACTCTTTTGTCAAGGGGGAGGAAGAGTCTGGTCCTTTTTACTTTTATTTTAGAATAAAGTCCACAGATCTATTTGATCGGTTGTGTTTAGTCAGTTTTTTTGAGTTAGTTAGTTTGAGTATGAGTCTGGCTTTTGTCCAGTTTTTAGTTTGCAATAGGATTGAAAATAGTTTGCCTTGTTGGAATGGTTTTTCTTTCTGATCAAAGGGTAGGTGCTGATGATTCTCCAGCCACTTTTTTATCGCTGTTGAAAGCTTTTTCTTGGATTTACCGAGAAGCAAAAGCGATGGAGTGGTGGGCATGCGAAATATTTATGAAGAAGGTTCAAGACTCCGTACAATCATCAAGACGACTCATCTGATCAAGGAGCAAGACCTAAATCTAGATCTAAGACAGGAGCATTCTTCTCAATTTATTGTAATTATGAGTATTATCTTTGTAATTTCATTTTCATAAATGAAAATTACAATCTTTTCTTTAAAAAAAAATGGTTTGCAATTGCAACAGTACATATACATGATCCAGTGATCCTTATAATTAATTAAACAGTCAAACTTGAAAATGATATCTCAATAAATGATATACTTTTCGGAAATGATTTCTTATTTCTTTCTTATATATAAGATGCAGAAAAATTGTGCATTTTCCATGAGGATGATTCTTTATACGTAATTAATTAATCATCAAATATATTTACTAAAGCAAAAAAAACTATGCATTGACTTGCTCGGCTCCCATGATCATAAATCTTGCATACAATCATATAGGTTTGGGGCCTAGACATGATCAAATTAAAGAGTTTAATATATATTTTCCATGAAAAATGAAAATTCCCAGTTATATAAACTATATATGAAGAACATTTGAAGATGAAACCCTAATCACTTCCAAGCTTGGCAACTGACAAGAACAAATCATGTTACCAAAGCAAAACCTGTGTTCGCTTGGACGACAATATTAGATACACTGCCAACAAACAGACAGACAGACTCAAGAAAAATGGGGGATTTCACTTACAGATGATAGTTGTCCTCTCTCCAATTACAAGAAGTACTGGAAACTAGCTAGAGACCATGATCTGTGTTGTGTACTTCTCTCTGGTCTATACACAGCATTAATCCAACAAATTGGTCAGAGCTTAAAATGGGGTACTATTGAAAAAATCAAAAGGAAAATCTTTGCCGGTACTTGTATATATATATGAAATGCAGCCATTATATGGTTCATCTGGAGAGACAGAGGAAGGATTAATCGCCTATTTGGGAAAAATGGTGTCTCAAGTAAAAATGAGTACTATTTTAAGCTAGCAGCTGTAATTCAAGGCAAACTCTCCACTGCCTGAGAACTCTAGATTCAGGTCATTATTTTACTTTAGATTTTTGGATTCTTTCTTTCTGAGTTCTGACTGTACAGCCATGAATACACATTTTTTGTATACATGTAAGATGGTAGCATATACATATAGTATCTGCTTTTTCTGCAATAAGATCTCTCATTTGATCCAAAAACAATAGAAACCCTAACTTCCAAGTCCAACCCCAGAAATTAATTTATTGAAAAAAAAAACAAAAAAGAAAGAAGAAATTAAATATCAGATACATA